>LPNX010200882.1:14731-32459 GCA_001517045.1 Pseudotsuga menziesii
AAAAACATCCATGGATATAAATCTTAAAAATTTAAGTATATATTATTTATTGTAAATCTTAAACATCTTGAGTTGTGACTTTTGTTTATAATTTTTTTTTATAATAGATTATATATTATTTATTGTAATAATTTAAGTATTTTATTTATTAATGTAATAGAAGATGAGAACAATATTGATAATGATGACTATGATAATGATGATGATTGCAATTAAATCAATAGCGACCATATCATAGTCAGAATCAATGCATATATCCCTCGCCTTTAACATAAGGCTGCTTCTAGGGTTTAGAAAAGAAATTGTTGCACTGAAGTCTTCCATCTTGCGATCAAGCCCTAGCCCGTGAGGGCCTTCACGCCTTGCCACGGATCCGTCGGATCCCTCTTCCGTGGAGGATAGGTTCCAGTGAATCGTGGCTGCCCTCCCTTCTGCTCCTCCTACCGTAGCCCCCTCTTCTAAATTTGTCAAGCGTTCGGAGGCCCCTGAAGTAAAGCTTAGTTCCGCTGCGTCAAAGAGGAAAGCTGTCACTCTCTCTGAGAAAGGTCTCATTGGCCTATTCACCGGCCTTTGGCCTTCCCCACGCTCTGTTGAATTTTGGCTGAACAAGAACTGGAGAACCCTAATCCAGGGGGAAGTTCAGCAAATCTTTTGTGGTAAAGGTTATTTTTCTTTCATCTTTGAAAAGAAGGAGGACCATGACCTAATCTTCTGGAATGGGCCTTATTTCATGGGCCCGAGAGGTATGTATCTGAACAAATGGGATCTGTCTTTTAACCCTGAAAAAGATATCGCAAAAGCAGTCCCTGTGTGGGTCAAGCTTCCACATCTCCCCCTTCACTGCTGGAATGATGAGGATTTTCGAACCATAGGGAATACCCTAGGGAAATATGTGGATAAATCCGAGCCAAAAGCCCCTATGTTTTATTGTGCTTGAATCTACGTTGAAGTTGATCTTGAGAAAGGTCTCCCGGAGTCAATCATGCTTTCCATTGATGGGTGGAACCATCTGCAAACAGTTGACTATGAGAAAATCCGGTTTAAGTGTAAATTTTGCCATGAATACGGTCATTTTGCTAAATCATGCCCGAAGAAGCCTGAGAAACCCTCCTCGGATAGCCCTCCCAGCGAAGGATGGAACATTGCAAATGGGAAAAATGATTCCAAGCCTTCAAAGCAGCAGATCCCCTCATCAAAGAGCCCCCCCGAAAATAGATTTGAGGTCCTGGAGATAGAGACACAAGAAGCAGAGAATTAGGATGAAAACCCTGAAATGGAACACCAGCAGAGTTCAAAGCCTCAGGTCGTTATCCCATCACATTAGGAGCAGGAAGGCCAGGAAGATGGCCTTGAATTTCCGTTGAATCAAGAAAAGGAAACCCAAGAAGAGGGTCCTGGAAACTCTGGGGAAAGAAAAGACAAGGCAACGACCTCTGAAGGATCTATCACTCGATCAAGGGAAAGAATAAGCACCGAGGAAAATACAGACACTTCCATAGAAGAACAAGAACCCCTTTCCAGAAAGGGAAGGAAATCTAATAAAATCATCAGAGAACAGGAGGCAGCAAGGGAAAAGGCGGCGAGAAAGCAGGCCAATCTAGATTTTCTTGTCAAAACATCGCATGCAAGCAAGTACCTCCTTACCGCGGAAGAGGAAAAAAAGGAGAAAGAGAAGGCCCTTAAACAACAAAGAAAATAATGAAAATAGTCTCCTGGAATTGCAGAGGTTTGGGCAGTTCGCAGAAGCTAGAAGTTATCAAAAGGCTCAAGACAATGGAATCTACCTCAATCCTTCTCCTCCAGGAGACTAAAAAATCTGATGAAGAAAGCATTCCACTTCTCAAAAGCATCTGGATAAACGGGAAGGGCCTTGCCATTAGTGCCAGTGGCGCTTCAGGAGGGCTTCTTTGCTGGTGGAACTCAGATAAGTTTGAGATGAGCTCTGCTATTGAAAATAGGAAATGGATTTTTGTAAAGTTAGAAAATAGGGAAACAAAAAAAAAAATTGGATTGGGAATGTATACGGCCCAACCATGAATTTGCAAAAGGATACTTTTTGGACATCGCTGGAAGAGCAATGTGACGATAAGAAGCTGGATCCTTTATTTATAGCAGGAGACTTCAACGTCACTATCTTGGTAGCCGAGCGCAAAGGCGGAACCAAGGTAAGGGACCCCTTTGGGGAAATATTGGAAGATCACATTTCCCAATGGGTTCTCTCTCATGTTAAACCCAAAAACGGCACCTTTACATGGAGTAATATGAGAATTGGTCCTGGACATATTGCAGCCCGTTTAGATCGATTTCTAGTAAGCACCCATCTTCTCGATCAGTAGCCAGAAGTCAAAATCCTATGCTCCGCAGTGTCAGACCACAAACCTGTTTGTCTCTTCTTTCCACTGGTGGAAAATTTGGGGCCCCTCCCCTTCAGATTTAATAGACTATGTTTGGAATCGGTAGAGGTCAAGAAGATCATCTCTGAAACCTGGCGGTGTTTCATCCCTGGCACCCTTTCCTTCTCATGGGAACAAAAGTTAAAATGGGTGAAGGCCACTTTGAAATCTTGGGCAAAAACTCAATATGAAGAGCCTTCAGAGCAAAACAAAACCATCTTAAAGGATTTGGAGCTCCTTCAAGCCGAAATGGAAGTCAGCATGATCACTAAAGAACACCTCTTCAAGGAAATTGAACTGGAATCAAAACTCCAGAAAATTCTTAGGGCCGAGGAAGAGGGCTGGAGACTTTGCTCGCGCATATTCTGGCTTAAAGGAGGAGACCAGAATACGAATTTCTTTCAAAACCAATGTAGGGATAGGCAGCGGTGGAATACAATTCGAGAACTCAAGAAGGAAGATGGCTCAGTCATTCAAGGGCAAGCGGCCATCAGCTCAGAGGTAAGATCTTTTTTTGAGCATTTATACAATGATGAAGAGCCCGTTTCTCAATGTCTCATGGAAGAAATGGTCTCAGATATCCCTACCTTGATTAGCCCTGAGGATAAAATCAGGCTTGAATCCCCCATTTCAGAAGACGAGGTCAAGCAAGCCATCTAGAGTTTTCACCCGGACAAGGCTCCAGGTCCGGACGGATTCCCTATCTGCTTTTTCAGATCCTTTTGGCCTCTCATCAGGAAAGATCTAATGCGCCTTATGACTTGGATGGAAAATGGAAACATGGGGGGAGCCACCAATTCCACCTTTATAGCCCTGATCCCCAAAGAGCCCAACCCCTCCTCCATTAAAAAATTCCGACCAATTTCGCTATGCAATGCTTCCTACAAGATCTTTTCCAAGGTGTTGTCTCTGAGGCTCAAGAAAATCATCCCCTCCCTTATCTCCCCAAACCAAGGTGGGTTTTTGTCCAGTAGACAAATCAGTGACAACATCCTTTTGGTTCAAGAAGCTATTCACTCTAGTATTAAAAGGGGTGAGACCGGGATGGCCATAAAGCTGGACCTTGCTAATGCTTTTGACAGGTTGAGGCACTCCTTTATCATTATGGTCCTGAAGAGTTTTGGATTTCCCCCTATCTTTCTTTCCCAAGTTCAAGCCTGCATAACCTCTCCCTGGATAGCTCCCCTCATCAATGGATGACCTTCAGAATTTTTCAAAGCCTCTAGAGGAGTTAGGCAAGGATTCCCTCTCTCCCCTTTTCTTTATATATTGGTGGTTGACTCCCTAAGCAGAAGATTGAATAGACTTCAAGCTGAAGGCTCTCTTCCAGGACTCTTCTATCGTGGTACTGTCCCTCCCATCAATCATGCTCTTTTTACAGATGACACCATATTTATTGGCATAGCCTCTTCTCAAATTGCTAGGAACTTTCTCAGGCCTTTGGACATCTTTCTCCAATCCTCCGGTAGTGCAGTAAACCTGAACAAGTGCCAAATCTATGGATGGAACTATCCTCCAGCAACCCTCAGCAGCATCTCACAAATCCTTCAAATTAAAGTCAACCCCAACTGGACTCACTTCACTTATTTGGGTATCCCTGTGGTCAAGAAATCCTTGACTTCCTCAATGTGGAATCCGGTGGTTCAAAAAATCAAAGACAAAATCCATTCCTTGGGATCGAAATGGATGAAATTAGCAGGGAAGACTGTTCTAATAAAGTCCATCCTTTCCACCTATCCTATCTATATCAGTTCGATGGTCCTCGCTCCCAATAATTTCATCATCAGCATTTGCAAAGAAATTCGGAAATTCTTATGTCAGGGAGGAAAAGTTCATTCCAAGAAGTTCCATTTGGTAAAATGGGAAACGGTCAAGCGGCCTAAGCTTCAAGGCGGTTTAGGAATCAGAGATCCTGAGCTTGTGTGTAAATCATTGGGAGCTAAATTGGTTTGGAGGTTGGTCATGGGGAAAAAAGAATGGTGGAAGGAAGTCATCAGAAAAAAAGTATATCAAAAGGCCCAGATCAAAACTGTTGGACAGAGCTTGGACGGACAAAGGAACCTCTCTTTGGCAGCTGTGTAAAGCATCCTTCAATGTTATTCTTGAGAACTGCTACTGGATCCCAGGGAATGGAAAGAAAATCAATGTTTGGACTAACAACATTCTTGGGTAGCTGCCTCGCTCCTCTCTACCACATATGGCCCCTCTGTTTGATTGGGCGAGTAACCTCGGTATCAACACTCTATTTGATCTTTCCCGATGGGATCCTCAATGATGCTAGTCTGGCTGGATTCACCTCTCTCCACCAGCGCATTTGGCATTTGCGTTAGCCACTCTCTTCTCATCCCTCCACGGTTTGACCCCAACGAGCCTCCCAAGTTCAGATCGGCTTGGCTGGGGTAAATCTGGGCAATACAATGTTAAAGAAGGTTAGCTAAGCATGGAAACAAATGTGGTGGAAAGGATCTGGAAGCAGGTTTGGCACTCTAATAGAATCCCTAAAGTTAATAGTTTCATCTGGCTTCTTCTGCACAACAAGCTGCTAACAGCAGAAAATCTAAGGAAAAGGGGCATTTTAGGCCCTTCTCGATGTGCCATGTGAAATTCAGCTGAAGAAACATCTAGCCACATCTTCCTTCATTGCAAAGTCTCTCTTTCAGTTTGGAGGATCTCTCTTCCTCCAAATTTTGGACAGGACTTTCCAGATAATGTAGTTCATCTATTTAAGGATTGGACCAAGCAGTTCCCCGACTCCCTAAGGAATAAACCAGTTCTGTGCCGTCTCTGGGCCTCTATTCCAAAAAACCTCTGTTGGCATCTCTGGTTAGCAAGGAATCGTGCCATATTTAAAGAACAAAAAGCCATCCCCACCTTTATAGCGGCCAAAACCATAGGGATGATCGTTGAAAAGTTTTCCTCTGATAATATCTGCTTCCCCTCTCAGGAGTCCATCCCGGAGCCCTATTCCTCTTACAGTAAAAACTTCCTGAAATAAATTAGCTCTCTTCAGAACAAAAGTTTTCCTTGGTCCTTCTCTTGGGAGCTCCGATTATCTTCATTTGAACTTAAGTCCTGGCTCTGGGAGAAAAACTCCTATGCTTTTTTCTTTAATGGTGCCTCGGAAGGCAATCCCGGGGAGGCAGGTGCGAGGGGGATTCTTCTGGATCCCGGAGGACATGTGGAACATACATTTGCTTAGGGGCTTGGCATCAGGTCCAACAATGCAGCTGAGTGGATGGCTCTTATTCAGAGCCTCCATATTCTCAAAGTCAAGAAAATTCGTAAGGCCTTGATTATTGTGGATTCTAGGCATGTCATTTATAAATTCATTAATGGATACAATGCGGGAGCTGTCAAATGTCAGCATCTTTATGAAAAAGCCAATATTCTTATGTGCAGCGGCTATGAAGCATATCATATCCTTCGGCACAATAATTCAGCTGCTGATAGTCTGGCTAATGGGGGAGTTTCTCTCTCATAAGGGCAGTATAGTCAGGATGGAGATCGCCCTATTCTCAAAGTTGTCCCCTAATTTGTGGCGCTGGAAGCCTCCTTTCCGGCCTTGCAATACCAAAATCCATGGAAATTAGAGTCAGTCCCCCTCTCATTTCATTCCTTTTCTCCTTGCTTCTTCCTTCTCCCCCTTCCCGCCCGCTTCCCCTTATCTTTCCCTAGTCTCCTTGGGCTTGTTTCCCCCCCCCTATCCTTCTTCCCCCATCCTTTCTACCTTCATTTTCCATGCCTTATCTCTCCCTCTCGACCTTCACAGCCCTTTTCTACGTCGTCCTTTCTCCTTTATTGCTTTGTCCTCCCTCTCCTTTTTCCTCTTCCGCGTGGTCCCTTCGTTGGCACCCTCATCTCTCGAATTCTATGGTATTAAAAGAACTTATTTTCGGGGAGTTAAACACTTCCCCCTCGCACGCTCAAGACTTCAATTCGGCTCCTCTAATGGCTTCTGTGGGAAGCAATATGTTTCTTCACCCCTTATCCTTCCCCGGCTCGGGTTCTTCCGATGCTCTGCGTTTTCTTCTACATATCATTTCAGGCATAGGAGAAGGGAGCATTCAAGGTCTCCTGTGGTAGGTGCTTCCCATTATTCACTCAGTCATGAAAGAAAGGGTGGCTCTTGCAGCCTTCTCCCCATGCTGGTGTATTTCCCTCTCAGCTTCGCAAACAACTGCTTTTAGTTCACGCTACCTCTTCGGCGATAGGGAGAACAACTTGGTCATCGGTTGCAGGTGTTCAGGGTGAAAAGAGGGAGACGTGGGAACCTTGGCTTGTGGAAGAAATGGGCTTCAGATTTTTAAGTAGCTTCTTGTGCTTCGAGCCTGCTTTTCCCTTTCAAGTCCTGTTCCTTCTATTCAGAATCAGTTTGCCCGTATCTCTTTATCAACAGAAGCTGGTGAAATGGCCCAACATGGTCAAAATGCGGGGCTTTTGGATATAAAAAAGAACTTAAGGCGTCTGTACGAGCTGCTTTCAATCAGCTTCATGGACAACCTCGAG
Organism: Pseudotsuga menziesii; assembly: GCA_001517045.1. NCBI lineage: Eukaryota > Viridiplantae > Streptophyta > Pinopsida > Pinales > Pinaceae > Pseudotsuga > Pseudotsuga menziesii. The sequence continues at coordinate 21,631 of LPNX010200882.1, forward strand.
ATGGCTAAGGTGATTAATAAGATGGAGGACACAGTCAGTTACACCTCGCTCCAGATCAGCAATCATGATTCACGCATTGATGACAACGAGAGCAGTCTTCGGGAATTATTGGGAAAGGTTGACAAGATTCAAGAGGACCTGCAGAAGTTCATCTCCATGAATCAGAGCAGCCGATTCCATGCAGCCTCTGATGATGTCGTGCTTCCAATGGAGGAGGAATCAGTCTTACAGCCAAGAGGCAATCCTTAGTTTTATTTTGTCTAGCTCTGTTTAAATGTTTTTCTGTCTTTTCTTATGCAATCAGTATGTAAGGGTTTATACAACCCCCGACTTTAAAAGTTTTGAACAGACTCATTTTGAAGTGTTTAGGGAAACTCAGTGGATAACCCCCTTTTGCTGCTTCTCTGCTAAGCACAGATACTCTGGTTCACCTTGTTTGTATTGAATGGCTGTGCATAGCTAGTTTTATATATATTTCTTTTCCGTTTCTGTTAAAAAAAAAATTAATGATGATTGCAATTAGTGTTGGAACTATGTTGTGAATGACATATTTTGTAAGAGGTACTACACTGAAAATACAACATCGAACTAAGAAAGTTAAGTTATAACTAAACAATATCACTTAAAAAATTGTTGGAAATTTAGTGATAAAAATATGTTATGGTGTATAAAGTGTGAAAATATGGGTTGTTTTATGTTTTCTCTAATAGTATTTTGAGCTATACAATTTTGATGTATTTGTATTTTGAGCTATATAGTTTTGATCTATTACAATAAGCAATAGAAAATCTAATGCTCTCATTATTAATGGAATGAACTAGTTATTTCTTTTGAATAACTTGGGTATGAGTGAGAATTTCTGCATGTTGTTATGTTGAGTTATAATTATTTTTTTTTTAGTCTATGTAAGTCGCGTGAGAATTTTAGGTGAGACTTTACCCTTTTCAAGTAATAAAAATGTTGATTCTCATAGGGGAATGATTGGTTCATGATTTAGAACCTAGGGTCTAGGTCTATGCCAATAATTAGTTCTATTTCTGAGATATGAAAAGGTTAGGGTTTAGTCAAGTATGAATTGGAAACTTACAAGGTAGGAGATGCAAAATTAGTTGCCCAAGAAGGAAAACAAATCATGCACAAGGGGACCATAAAACTTAACATTTATCCCCCAACAATAGTTGCAAAGGTACCTATATATAGATGAGTATGAAATTTTATTTGTTGAATTTCCTTCTTTGTTTGATGAATATATTAAAAGGTAAGTATAATTCAATATTGTGTCGAGGAGTCAAAAGGGTATTGTGCAATATCAAGAAACATATGATAGTTTGAAAAAATTAGATAATAACTAAATAAGAGCTATAGATTTTGTGTTCAAAAGGATTAGAGATGGTTATATCATACAAATTTATATTGAATATAAAGAATTTTTTGACAATGAGGAGGAGAAATTGGATATTAAAACTAGAAAAAGGTTGTTAGGAGAAATCCCTATTTTGAAAGGATGTTTTCGGTTGAAAAATGAATTATGGCAATGGAAACAGATAGGAAGGAAGAGAAAATCCTGTTAGGATATTTAGACACTTAGGAATTAGTTAAGATCAACTTGTGTAATATATCCATTAAGTAAAGTGTGTTTCTTTAGTATGCATTTGTAAATATTCTAATCTGACAGTCACGATATGCTCTAGACATAAAGTGATTCGACGGTTCAACTTCTCTTAGATTATACCTACCATTGATTCATGTCTTAACACCCGATTGGTCTATGATCTCTATTTAAAGAGCATGGAGGGTCCTTGACTAGTTGATCAATTATGAGAAGCTCATATGTAACTTTCTTTCTTTTGCATAATAAATTGCTCCAAGTAGCTATTTCGCTGGGGCCATGGACTCTTTCCCTCTCGAGGGTTTTAACCACGTGAAAAACATCGGTGTATTGATCTGTGATTCATTTGTGTGAAGTGGTTGATCTAGGTGTTCGATATTTTGAGAGTACCCTATGTATCTGAACATGGTATCAGAGCATTTATGAAGAGTCACTTTCAATTTTGATCATGTTCTGGAACCGGTGTTGCCGAAACTTTGAAAGGGTTTCTAGTTCTATATTTTTTGTGCATTTTTTTTCCATGGGATATATTCCATTGTGTTCAAAGCACCGTTTCCATTGGGAAATAGTTTTTGTTTCATCGAAAATTGTTTTCGTTTGTTCTAGAAACACCCATTTCAACAAATATGAAGGTATAATGCTACACTGACAGATTTGTTTTATTTTTTTAATCTCTCATATTTTATCAGTTCTATTATTAGATATTTATTGTTTTAGTCTCGAGTGTTGCCTTCCCTGGCTACATAAGCTCTTTGCCATACACCTTGGGTGATCGCAGCGAATCAGAAACAGAAAGGGAAATTTTTTTTCTTGTCTTCTCGGTTACGTATCCTCTTTGCCGTGCACCTTGTGCGACCGCGGTGTTGGCACCCCAACAAATCCCCTTGATTTTTTTATTTTTTTGCAAATGATGGAGTCCCCATTATAATTTTTGTAAATATTTAGTCTTTCATTTCTTTTAGTTTTTCATACTTGGTTTTGAGAAGGCGATTCCATGGTTTTCCTTGTTGCACTGGTCTTGTGGCTTCTTGGTGGTTTAAATGATAATTGTATACTTTTATTTTTGGACTTATCCAAGTTGATTGCATTGTGAAAATTGCTTAATTTGAGTTTTATATGCATTCACATCTCTTGTGATTTTCTAATTAAAGTATTTTTAAATGAAGATTTTATTTATTTTATCCTTTGGATAATAAGTATTCATATCTTCCATATATGGATTCTCCAAAGCATTGCTTCATTTATAAACTTATTCACAAAGGATTAAATTTACATATTGATTACACATACTTAAGTTTATACATTCATACCATTATATAAAGGTAAACATACTTTATAAAAAATATTTTTCGTGTATCATTTTTTTAAAACTTAAATGTAACGTATTAAATCTCATACAAAATTCATTCAATTACTCACCATAAGATGCTTTTGAATAAAGTCATCTTTAAAATTAAATTCGTTTGAAATTACCTCGTGAATCCTGTGCATTTATGCTTATATCTTTTTATTATCATTTCATTTTGACTTTATTTAAAAAAGGGATGTTGAGGATTTTTCATGTTTTCATAAGTTTTATAAAGAGTGTTATATGGATGATTAATATTTTCCAAAACCAAAATGACACATCCTTTCATTAAATGATACGGTATTGAAGTTATCAAATGTCAAATTGAGATCTCGATCTTGTGTGAGACACGTAGAGATTGACAATTGCATGCATGTTTATTTGGGAAGTGTTGTTTTCTAAGATTTTAAAGAACAATTATCATTCGATAAGTTCATTGAAATATAAGTAACCCTAGTTTCCTCACTATGAACTTTACACCAATTGTTTATTCAATCACTGGATCGATGAAAGTGGGAAATTAGCGAAACAACTATTAGGACACGAGTCCACTTCTCTACCAAATTGGATAATTTATAACCAGATTGAACAAGAAATGTGCCAAAATCATTTATTATTTTGCAGTTTGAAAGAATATTGTAAAGGTTTATCATGAGCTTATGTATAGAAGGAAATATCACAACTAACTGCATGTTAATTAATTATAAGAACATCACATATTGTGAGGAATTTGCCAAAAGAAATGCCACGTTTAAACCATAAGCTCAGAGATCAGGCATACATTTATTTTTCTACGGAAAACCAAGATATGTTGTTACGATTCTGGTCGGAAGAATTGCCAGATCACAAAGAATTTGCATTGCTCTCAAAGAAAATATGAATCTCGTAGAAGGGTTTGCTGCCACCACTACATGAATTAATTTAGAACATATCAGTTCCATAAGTACTAAAACAACTCGTTGTTCATTAAATTAGTGCGCATCAAACGCATAGTATCTCTCAATTTTTAAAGCTGTTGATCTGTCCGTCGAATTTTTCAAATAACTACGATTTGGGAGAAGATGATCAAGGATACAATATGAAGGTTTGACAATAAAGATAATATAATTGATCTTCAATCAAATTTCGATCTCCCACAACTAAACATGCCATATTATTACTGAAATTTCCACGTGTCAAATCACATTTGCCACTTGGTCGCTCAGCCTAAAATAGTTTCGCACTAGAACACAAGTTTTAAGGAATTGCCAATTAATATCAATAATCTTAGTAAAAGAGAATTAATGCGTAAAGAAGAGCAAAAATGCATGAATTGGATAAATCACACCAAGAATACGAAAGCATGTGATGGGACAACAAAGTTAAAGGGAGATAATTTCGGTCTTTCTACCCCATTCTTTTACTTCTTGCACTAATTTTATATTGATAATAATTTTGATGCATTCACTTAATTTTCTTTTTACTTATGTGCACAGATAATGGGTAAAGATCAGAGCAACTTAGATGGTGAATATAATGCTACGTGACCTTCTAGAGGATTCGATTTAAGTCTAAGATGCCATCTTTCAAATAAATGGAATAATGCAAAACATTTTGCTCCAATCACGCATCACTAGAAGGAGGAAAATTTCGGCAGCAAACTCGTAGCAAATGAGGGTGAAATAACCAATTTTGAGACGTGGATTTTTTGCAGAATGGACTCATTTAGCTGAGACGTGAGAAATTTCCTCAAAACAGTGAACCATGTGAGAGATATTTGAGGTGGATCGAACACATTTTTCTTGGTGCCGACTAGCAAAGAAACTGAGTATAGTTTTTGTTTGTATTTTTGCCTATTTACACAATGGGAGTACTTCACCGGAGGAGAGGGAAAACACTCGGCAGAATTTAAAGAATTTCTTCTATACATTCTGTATTTTTCTTTGTAATCTTTTATGGAACAGAGAAAGAATGATGCGTTGCAACTCTTAGTTTTCTTATGGTCATTGATCATACTTTGTAAATTATTTATGAAGCTGCAATTAAAGGCCAAAGATTACTCAGCGATTATTTTCATGGACTCAATTGTTATCAGCTGTGTTTTGTAATATTTTCATATACTTTGCACAATTAATTACAATTTCAATATGGTTATCTTGACTCATGTTTTTCTTGTGTTTAAGATTTTCAGGTTTGATTGTTTGAAATGATCATGTTTTCTGATTGCATAAGCAGTTTGATTAAAGATCAACGATAATTGTTTTATTTGTTTATCTTTCATTAAATTGGTGTTTTATTCAAATGGTTATTTACATAACTTTGTTTAGGTAAGTCAATCATGAAACTTTCTTTTATGCAGTAAGAATCATAATATTAATCATGCTTCGATGAGGGGGGGAAGCTCTCGATAGGGCTGATGAAAAGTTACCTTTCTGTGCTCTCTTTTTCTCTTTGTTCCATGTGTTTGTGAGAGTAGGGAGAGAGAGATTCTGCCAGAAGTGATTTCTGGACATGTAAGGAGATCTGTAATTTTCATTCAGAGAATTTTATAACCAGGGATCACTATCAGTACTGTTCCAAGAATTATTCAAATTGTTTTAGTAAGATTGCATTTTATTGTTCTTCCTCACTCATTTAAATAAAATTTAAATACAGTTTCTATTTTTCATTCTGACACTTAAAAATTTTATGTTTATCTCTCTAGGGTGTCTAACTTTATTGTATTTGATTATCTGGAACAGTCTCAAGTTTGATGTAATGAGCAATTTGAAATAGATCAATAGTTACTTTGTTAATTACTTGATTTCTGAAAGGTTGATATGCTTAAAGAATTACATTATATTTTAATATAATGTAATCAAATAATACTTCTCATATGTCTCACTTATATAAATTAATCACACTCATGTGCAGGATAGTTTAGAAAATAGATTAGGTAGATTTAGTTTTCAAGTTATATTTTAAGTTTTATTTCATAGTGAAAAAGTACACGTTGGGAGCTCCTAAATCTGTGTGTTTTAGCAGCTATTAAACCTATGCGTTTCCACATATTGAAATTTGCATCATAGTTATTTTTATTTTTTTTTGTCAAGTAGTTTATTATTTATGAATCATTAAAATCTCATTGAGAGACTCTCCTTAAGAGAGAAAATTATAGTTAGATATAAATGGTAATTTTAATTTAGTAATAGTTAAATAGATATTTCATTTTATATATTAGCATAGTTTGTAGGTAAGTAGTTTGTTTTAATTTAGTTGTTTTTATTAAAATTTAGTTTAGTCTTTAGTTTGTTAGTTAATTTAGGAAACATTTTTCTAAGTTTAAATGGTAGGATTCTCCTTAAGAGAGTAAAACTTAAGTGGTAGTAGGATAACAACCTGCGAGGATCAACTAATCCAAACACACCGGAAGTTGTAGTAAGCGACTGGTGTGGGTTGATTCTCCTTATTTGGCCAAGCCAAAAAAACAGGCAAACAAATGGTGCTAGAAGGTGGGCCGAGGTAAAACAAGTGGTTATTTTTATTTTTTCAATTATTTTGATAACCATTTTTCCTTCAGCTCTTGTTTTTCAGTTTTTATGCTCTTAGTCGTCACATATATGCTTAAGGGTTGGTTAGACGACAAGCTAGCCATTTGAAGATTCAATTAATATTGATTGTTTATCATTCATGGCTCATGCCCAAATTCCTGTTTGGGAATCCGTTTTTAATCTTACATTGGTTAATATTTCCAATAAGACAATCAACCTCTCGTCAAAACTTGAATTTGATGGCGAAGGCGATATATCTGCAAGAGAACACCTTGGAAATTTTTTATGTAAATGTAACAAACATAAGATTGTTGATCTTAATACTACTTGCAGGTTATTTTCCCTTACTCTCAAACGACGAATCAAATGTTGGTTGGAAAATTTTCCACTTAATTTCCTTTTTACATGGTTTCAATTCGCACATGAATTTTTAGATACATTCAAGGATTATAATTCTAATAAACTTTGCAGTGAATTGCAAGCTATTCGGAGGAAGAAATGTGAGTCTCTAGAAGACTTTTTAGTAAGGATTTCTCATATTCTTTGCAAATTTTGTATTACTGATTTACCTTCTGAATCTGATATTTTAAATATTGTTTTCAACTCTCAAGTTCCTCTTATTGAACAAAATCTAGACATTTGTCAAAAGGATGATAACTCACTAATCTTCCTAGAAACTTCCTCCTCTATTATTGATTCGAATACTTTTATAAGTTCTACCCAACCCCTAGGTGAGAAGATTGAAATAGAAGAGGTACCAACTTCTTCTGATCATTATTCTCCTCTTCAAGGATAAATTCATAATTCTTTTATCCAAAATATTGAACCTATAAACATTAATGAATCAAATGAGGAAGAACATATTCATGATAAATTTATTCATACAGATAGGGAAGTTGATTATCTTAATGAACAACAAGATTCAGATTCTATTATTATGAAAATAGATCAAGATGAATTAATTATATGTTCGTCATTTTCTGATTTTTGCACTAATTATTCTTTTGATTCAATAATCAATGAACACGAATATGTTAATTATAATTTTATATCTTCTCACAATTCAATAGAAAAATTCGAAGAAGAAGACATGAATCTTAATCACTTGACTAAATGTTGTCTGAGAAAAGAGAATAATCTTTTTTAAGAGAATGTTAATAAAAGTTTTGATTCACATGAAAGATTATCAACTGATTTTGATCTCAAATCAATTTCATATGAAATGCTGAAAGGTACATCACAAAATTTTATTCAAAATAATCAGGTAATAAGAGAGAAATATTTTGGAAATTTAAATATTAATGATCTTTGTAAGTTGAGAGATTATTTTAATTTCCTCACTTATAATTCTTACTATTTTTTTTATCCTGGTTTATTTTCTGATTTTGATATGCATAAGATTCCATTCAAAATATCTAACTATGTGGCATTAAAATTGAATTTATATGAGATATCTAATAGTGATGATTCTCTTATTAAGCCTGCATATGAGAGATTGAGACATATTTTATTATTAGATCATCATCCGATACAATCTTTTAAAAAGAACGAGGATCTATTGCAAGATAATTATAGTCAACCAATTTATTATGAGATCAACACATCAACTTTTATTGAAACTAAAAATGTTTGTTCTCATCAAAATCATTTATATGAGAAATCTAATTTTATTGGTGAAAATAAAATCTTTGTCGTAGAGTTTTCTATAACTTGTGATCACCAAAACCTTGCAGCTTCTTCAATTGATTCACCTTTAGCAATAGACCCTATTAACAAGATTAATTATTTCGATATTTGGCCACTGCCTGTTCATTCACCTATTACATTATTTCATGATCCTATTCTGTATTTGAAACCAATTCTTTCACATGTTAGTGTGACTAATGCTAGCAATTTGATTTTTCCATTTGAATCTCCTAAGATAGGTTTGCCACGTATCGATTTCATATTTTTAGATCATACTTTGCATTCTAAGTTTCATGAAAAAATTGCAGAGTGGCTCAAAAATTCTTGTCTCTAAAGGTTTTCAGAAACTGGTAAACATGTCTTATCATTAAATGTAAATAGAGTTTCAAATCGTAAGGATGATAGATTTTGTTTTAGGTTTCTTTTATATTATTGCCGGTTATTATTAGAAGAACATATTATTCTTGTAGGATTAGAAATGTTTCATTGGTTTCACTGGTTATTTCACTTTACTTAGTTCATGTTGTATATTTGATTATACATATGTACATATTCAGTTTAGAAGTAATTCTATATTTAGATTAAGTTTGTTTTTCTTATTTTGCTTGATTTTTAATAAATGTGTAGTTAATAAAGGATGTGTAAATTTCAGAATGAAAACGAATCGTCATTTAGGGAAGTACTCATTATCTTTTTATCTCTTTTTGATTATTTTTCTCTTATTATGAATAAATAAATAATGATGAAATTTTTACATAAAACGAATAGTAAGAGATTTTAGTCATACATAATTTTGAACTCCTCTGAACACAACTCACTCATCCTGTAATTATTCTCACAAAAATGTACAACTTAGACCTTTCATTTTTCCCTTTTGTAAATAATGATGAATAAAGGGATTTGACTTATTCAATCTTCTCATCGATTAATTAAATGAATCCTAAAGAATGAAAAATCATTTTAAGAATTGAATGATTTTGTAATATTTTCGAAACTTTGCATCAATAACAAGCTTATGATGTTTTTCATGAAAATCACCATGTTTTGACATGTGTATTATACTTGTCTCTCCTATTTTTAATTTATATTATACTGATCTCTTATTTAAACTTTAAATATTTATTATGGTCAATTTTAATATTAGGAGATTTGTCATTATTTCTTACGCATGTCATAATTTTGTCATTTTTACGTTATTCTGTATAGCTCATCACATAAAGAGTAATCATATCTTGAAATTTGATTTCTGAGCTTATTTACCTTCTTCAACTCTCAATTAAATTTTCAATAAATTTTTCTTTTGGATTTTAATACATACATTTTGGTTGAAATTTGGATTTGATGAGGTTCTATCTTGTATATAAGTTTTTCGATGTTTTGTTTCAATTAGTGAGTTTTTGCATTTTTAATTTTCAAGTTTGTTTAGTTAATTAGTTTCTATAGTGAATTTGATATTTTTCATCTTTATGTTTTCCCTCTTTACTTTTAGGCAGCATTGTAGATAAATAATACCATAATGACACACTGTTGGGTGTTCATATGTTTCTCTACTAACAAATTTAATATATTTAAGGGAAACCATTATAAGGAGTTTCTTGCCATATCAAATCTTCTTACTGTGACTGAATCACTCCTAGCCTTGAAAGATTTCTTATGAACTTAGCTAATCAGTTAGTTGAACTCATGGTTATTCTTCTTGGACTTCATTTTGAGAATGATATCATTAGCTAGGCAAGTTAATCTGTTGGGAAAATTTTCTCTCAAAATATTTATGAATCAATGACATTAGCCATGTTTAGGCCTTCCATGTTATTATAGGGGTATTATCTAGATTAGTTTCTCATCCATTAGAAAAAAAATTTAAAACTAAAATAAACTTTGATTGAAGAATAGGAGGTCTCATCACGAACCGACCTAATCATGATCATCAACCTTGTTAGGGGTAACATAAATTTTTATCACCACGATGATGGCTCTTGGTCATAAGATCAAGGGTCAGGAGGTCTTATCATGAGTCGGCTTGTTTATATCTGGTAGTTCTTGCGAATGATGCTATCAATAGCTCGTTACCAGGCCAGGATAGTAGTCTTGAATCAAAGATATAATTAATGTATTTAGAAAAAAAATAAAGAAAGAAAAAATAAAAGAGAATTTTTTTTTTTTATCTTTCAGTTATTTATATTTAATGGATGGGACATTTATCTAGATATCTTCTTAAAGTATGGAGGTCATACCTTTATGCTGCTGTTATTCAATTATATTTAAGCTATTGAGAAAGCATTCTTGACCAGGTTTATTTGCTATGCATATATTTCAAAGACATTCATTTTTATGGAGTCTCTGAATAATAGTTGGGATAATTCATTTGATTGTGACAGCACTTTAAGTTCAAACTTTACTATATAGGCTAGTGATGTGAGAGTGTCATGTGGTGTGAAATTTGATATTTTGAGAAAACCTTGATTTTTTTCCCTATATATATAACATTCAGGTAAATATGCAGATATAACTGCCTCATCCAACATGTCGCCATTTGTTGGCACCCCAACAACTGCCCTTGATTTTTTTTTTCGCAAATGATGGAGCCCCCATTATAATTTTTGTAAATATTTAGTCTTTTGTTTCTTTTAGTTTTTCATACTTGGTTTTGAGAAGGTGATTCCATGGTTTTCCTTAT
>LPNX010200882.1:32639-56718 GCA_001517045.1 Pseudotsuga menziesii
TATGCTTTGGATAATAAGTATTCATATCTTCCATATATGGATTCTCCAAAGCATTGCCTCATTTATAAAATTATTCATAATGGATTAAATTTACATATTGATTAGACATATTTAAGTTTATACATTCATACCATTAGATAAAGGTAAACATACTTTATGAAAAATATTTTTCCTGTATCATTTTTTTAAACTTAAATGTAACGTATTAAATCTCATACAAAATTCATTCAATTACTCACCATAAGATGCTTTTGAATAAAGTCATATTTAAAATTGAATTCGTTTGAAATTACCTCTTGAATCATGTGCACTTATGCTTATATCTTTTTATTATCTTTTCATTTTGACTTTATTTAAAAAAGGGATGTTGAGGATTTTTCACGTTTTCATAAGTTTTATAAAGAGTGTTATATGGATGATTAATATTTTCCAAAAACAAAATGACACATCCTTTCATTAAATGATATGGGATTGAAGTTAGCAAATGTCAAATTGAGATGTTGATCTTGTGTGAGACATGTAGAGATTGACTTTTGCATGCATATTTATTTGGGAAATGTTGTTTTCTATGATTTTAACAATTATCATTTGATAAGTTCACCGAAATATAAATAACCCCAGTTTCCTCACTATGAACCTGAAACCAATTGTTTATTCAAACACTGTATTGACGGAAGTGGGGAATTAGCGAAAAAACTATTAGGCCATCAGTCCACTTGTCTACCAAATCGGATTATTTATCGCGAGATTGAACAAAAAATGCACCAAAATCATTTATTATTTTGCAGTTTGAAAGAATATTGTAAGGTTTATTGTGAGCTTACATATAGAAGGAAATATCACAACTAACTGCATGTCAATTAATTATAAGAACATCACATATTGTGAGGAATTTGCCAAAAATAAATGCCATGTTTTAGCCATAAGATTAGAGATCGGGCATACATCTATTTTTTTTGCAGATAGTGAAGATATGTTGTTATGATTATAGGCGGAAGAATTGCTAGATCACAAAGAATTTGCAATGCTGTCAAAGAAAATATGAATATGGCAGAAGGGTTTCAATGCCACCACTACACGAATTCATTAAGAACATATCAGTTCCATTCGTTGTTCATTTTAATTATTGCACAATAAACGCATAGTATCTCTCAATTTTTAAAGTTATTGATCTGTTTGTCAAATTTTTCAAATAACTGCGATTTGGGAGAAGATGATCGAGGATACAATATGAAGGTTTGACAATAAAGATAATATAATTGATCTTCAATCAAATTTCAAATCTCCCACAACTAAACATGCCATATTATTACTGAAATTTCCACCTGTCAAATCGTATTTGCCACTTGGTCGCTCAGCCTAAAGTAGTTTCGCACTAGAAAACAAGTTTTAAGGAATTGACAATTAATATCAATAATCTCAGTAAAAGAGAATTAATGCTTAAAGAAGAGAAAAAATGCATGAATTGGATAAATCAAACCAAGAATACGAAAGCATGTGATGGGACAACAGAGTTAAAGGGAGATAATTTCTTTCCTTCTACCCCATTCTTTTACCTCTTGCACTAATTTTATATTGATAATAATTTTGATGCATTCACTTCATTTTCTTTTTACTTATGTGCAGAGATAATGGGTAAAGATCAGAGCAAGTTAGACAGTGAAGATAATGCTACGTGATCTTCTAGAGGATGCGATTTAAGTCTAAGATGCCAGCTTTCAAATAAATGGAATAATGTAGGACGTTTTGCTCCAATCACATATCAGTAGAAGGAGGCAAATTTCGACAACAAACTCAGGGCAAATGAGGGAAAAATAACCAATTTTGAGACATGGTTTTTTTGCAGAACGGACTCATTTAGCTGAGACGTGGGAAATTTCCTCAAAAAAATGAACGTCTGAGAGATATCTGAGGTGCATTGGACACATTTTTGTTGGCGCCGACTAGCAAAGAAAGTGAGTAAAGTTTTTGTTTGTATTTTTTCCTATTTAAACAATGGAAATACTTCACCGAAGGAGAGGGAAAATGATCAGCAGAATGAAAATAATTTCTTCTCTACATTCTGTATTTTTCTTTGTAATATTTTATGGAATAGAGAAAGAATGATGTGTGGTCACTCTTAGTTTTATTATGGTCATTGATCATACTTTGCAAATTATTTATGAAGCTGCAATTAAAGGCGAGAGATTGCTCAACGATTATTTTCATGTAGTCAATTGTAATCAACTGTTTTTTGTAAGATTTTCATATACTTTGAACAATTAATTACAATTTAAAATTGGTTATGTTGACTCATGTTTTTCTTGTGTTTAAGATTTTTAGGTTTGATTGTTTGAAATGATCATGTTTTATGATTTCATAAACAGTTTGATTAAAGATCAACGATAACTATTTTATTTGTTTATCTTTAATTAAACTGGTGTTTTATTCAAATGGTTATTTACTTAACTTTGTTTAGGTAAGTCAATCAGGAAACTTTCTTTTATGCAGTAAGAATCATAATATTAATCATGCTCCGGTGAGGGGGGAAATCTCTCGACATGGATGATGAAAAGTTACATTTTTGTGCTCTGTTTTTCTCTTTGTTCCATGTGTTTGTGAGAGTATGGAGAGAGAGATTCTGCCAAAAGTGATTTATGGACATGTAAGGAGATCTGTAATTTTCATTCAGAGAGTTTTATAACTAGGGATTGCTATCAGTATTGTTCCAAGACTTATTCAAACTGTTTTAGTAAGATTGCATTTTATTGTTCCTCCTCACTCATTTGAATAAAATTTAAATACAGTTTCTATTTTTCATTCTGGCACTTAAAACTTTTATGTTTATCTCTCTAGAGTGTCTAAGTTTATTGTAGTTGATTGTTTGGAAAAGTCTCAAGTTTGATGTAATGAGAAATTTGAAATAGATCAGTAGTTACTTTGTTAATTACTTGGTTTTTGAAAGGTTGACGTGCTTAAAGAATTACATTATATTTTAATATACTGTAATCAAATCATATTCTCAGACGTGAGACTTATATAAATTAATCACGCTCCTATGCAGGATAGTTTATAAAATAGATTAGGTATAGTTAGTTTTCAAGTTATGTTTTAGGTTTTATTTCATAGTGAAAAGGTACAGGTTGGCAGCTATTAAATGTGTGTGTTTTAGTAGCTATTAAACATATCTGTTTCCACATATTCAAATTTGCATCTTAGTTAAATTTAATTTTTTTTTGTCAAATAGTTTGTTATTTATGAATCTTTAAAATTTCGTTGAGAGACTCTCCTTAAGAGAGCAAATTATAGTTAGATATAAATTTTAATTTTAATTTAGTAATAGTTAAATAGAGCAAATTTTAATTTAGTAATAGTTAGGTAGATATTTCATTTTATATATTAGCATAGTTTGTAGGTAAGTAGTTTGTTTTAATTTAGTTGCTTTTATTAAAATTTAGTTTAGTCTTTAGCTTGTTAGTTAATTTAGGAAAAAAAGTTCTAAGTTTAAATGGTAGGACTCTCCTTAAGAGATTAAAATTTAGATGGTAGCAGGATAACAACTTGCGAGGCTAAACTAATCCAAACACACTAGAAGTTGTAGTAAGCGACTTGTGTGGGTTGATTCTCCTTAGTTGGCGAGGTCAGAAAATCCAGCCAACACGTGGCAAATCAGAAATAGCGAGAAAACTTGAAAACGTAGACTTTCGGAGTAAGCTAACCAAGATCTAACCCCACCCATAGTGTGGATTTTGATTTTTGTTTTTCTTTTATTTGCAGGAAACAAAGGCATGCACGGAAAACAAGAGAGAAGAGTAAAAAAAAAAAAACCCTTCCTCTTTCAATTATTTTATGTACCTTTTAAACTTAGCTCACTTGGTTCCAAGTTGCTTTATTCCTTAATAAGTCTTGAGTTCAAGTCTTATCTAGTTACTTTTCAGTGCATGTAATTTCTATTTTCAAGTTACTTATTGTAAAAGTGCATTTCACTTAAATAAAATAAAATAAAAAGTGAGCCACTTAAGTCTTTTAATTTATTGCCACACTATTTAAAAGTAACATTATTGTGAAAGTGAAGATCACTTATTTTACAAAAGTGATTCACTTAAAAAGAAACTTTCTTGTAAGTGATTGTCAAAGGTTCATCTTGGGAAGAAGGGGGTTATTTTTTTTAGTTGGTCAAGTTAAAATATGCCACGTCACTATTGGGGACATCTTCAACATTTTCTTTGATCAAGCATAGCTTCATCATCCAGAATCAATTTTAAGTGCCAATTTTTTTTAAACCGCATATTTTTTTGAGCTCTTTGCATCCAGATAGTTAGTTTCTGCTATTTCCTCCATTATTTTATAGTATGGATGCCCCTCGTGATATTATACTTACAAGTATAACTATTTCTCATGGAAATATCATATGGAGGATGTTCTACAAAGTAAGGGACTTTTCATGACAACCTCAAGGAAAGAAATAGAACCCACTGATGACGATAAGAAAATTAAATGGGAAAATAGATGTGATGAAGCTCATGGATTGATTGGGATGTCAATCTTTATTGATTTGTGATTCCACATATCTAGAATTGATGAACCTCATCAAGCTTGGAAAATGTTGGAATCTATGTCTGGTAAACACAATGAAATTCGTGGTCATCAACTTGAGAATGAGTTGATTTTCTTGAATCCAAATGATTTTCTATGCATTGAAGACTATTTATCTAAGTATAAAATTCTTAGAATCTTATGTGCACAATGCAAGATTAAAAAACAAGACAAGCAACGCATTTATCATATTCTTTCCAAACTTGGACCTGCATATTCTCACTAGAGGAATTTTGAGGTCTAAAATGGGCCTCCTAAGGAAAATAATAAAATAATACTTAAAATAATAGTTAAAATAATAAAATAATATTTATTAATTTTGTAGGAAGAAAGAAAGAAAACTACTTTTTGTGTTCGTATTTTAAACATATCTCCTTGTGTTTTAACTCGAAATTCGATTAGGAGAGCTCATTGGATGCAAAATTTGATTCTACATCTAATGAGTACTCACACTGCATACTTTTGATGGACCCCGCTACCCCAAAAACAAGAAATACCTAAAAAATGTGATGATGATGTCATCATCACGAGTTTTCAGGTATTACTTATTTTTGGGGTAGTGGGGTCTGTTAAAAGTATGTAGTGTGGGTACTCCTTGGATGTAGAATCAAATTTTTCGTCCAACTACCTCTACTGATCGAAATTTGTTTTTTTTTTTTTTTTTTTCTGACAAATATGTCAATTCAACTTTTTTGGTTGACTCATTTTATTGAAATTCTATTGGTTCTTGAATTCTAACTCACAAGAACTTATTATTGACATGTTTTCTTATAAGGCCCATTTTAGACCCAAATTTCCTCTAATGGTTTGTGTATTTACATTCTACTCCATGAAAGAATCCTTGACTGCAACTAGCTATCAAGAGCCTAGTCTTGAATCTTTTTGTGATTCCTTAATTAGAGAGAAAGATAAGCTCATTCATCTTGGAATCATTAACAATGCAGATACATCTGGGAAAACATTATTGTCCCAATAGAAAGAAAATTCCAAACTTCTTAAGAAACAAAATTTTCACAATAATAAGCCAAACAACAAGGGTCTCAAACCCTCTCAGTCAACTCCTTCTTTAAAAAATGACAAAGGATCCAAGCCAAAAGGAAAGAATACTAAGCATCATTGCAATTTTTTGGAAAAGATAATCATGATGAATCTAAGTGTTTCAAGAAGATGGCAGCCTTGGAAGTAGTAATGAAGAAGCACCACATCAGCCTAGATTCATGTTGAGAATCTACCTCTCATGGACATGTACTTTGTGCTTCTAGTTACTCTTATACTGCATCTTTTTCTTCTACTTCAAATGAATGGCTAATTAATTCTGGATATCTTATCACATGGCTAAGAATCAAGCCATCTTTTCTACTATGCATAAATGTAACACCAAGCAAATATTTGTTGGTGATGATAGATCTCTAAGTGTTGTAGGATCTAGAACAGTTCCAATAGAAAATGTTAATTTTAGTGATGTACTATGTGTTCCAAAAATTTCCTGCAGTTTGTTATTAGTGTATCAAATTACTCATTCAGGTGAAGGTAAAATTGTGACATTTACACCTCACCAAGTTGTAATTAAGGATTTTAAAAATCCTCAAAATGTTTGATTGCTACTGGAACTGTTGATGATATTACCAGGTTGTACAAATTTAACAACTTTGGGTCATCACCTTTTCCTTCGGTTTTTTTTGCTCATAGTCATAACTTGAGCAAACTTTGGCACGAGAAATTTGGTCACTTAAATTATCGCTCACTGCAACAACTATGTAAATACAATATGGTGACTGATCTTCTGATGGTATCTTGCAAGGATGGTGTTTGTTCCGGTTGTGTACTCGGAAAACATCATCGGGACAGTTTTGACAAAAGTGCCTCTTGGCACACCTCAATTCCGTTGGAGCTTGTGCATAATGACTTTTGTGGCCCTCTTACATCTGCATCCTTTTCTAGTTTCAAATATTTCTTAACTTTCATTGATGACTAATCCAGATGCACTTGGGTTTAATTCTTAAAATTTAAGAGCGAAGTATATAACATATTCTTGGCCTACAAGGCCCTTGTTGAAAAACAATTTGGTCATCAAATTATTAAGTTAATATCTAAGAAAGGAGGAGAATATTTTAACAACAAGTTCACTACTTTCTGCATTGAACAAGGAATCCAACAACAACACACTGTTGCATATACACCACAACAAAATGGTGTAGGTGAACAAAATAACTGCACTTTAAAATAAATGACTAATTGTATGATCCAATCGAAGGGACTAAGTCTTCAATATTGGGCTAAGGCCTTAAATTGTGAAAATTACATAGTTAATAGTACACCCACTAAATTTTTACAAGGTATAACATTGGAAGAAGCATGGAGTAAAATTAAACCAGACGTAAGTCACTTTCGTGTGTTTGGTTGTGAAGCATGGGCTCGCATTTCAGATGAAAAATGGAAAGCATTGGAGCCTGAAAGTGAAAAATGCATATTTGTTGGATATTCTAAAGATGTAAAAGGTTATACACTTATTCATCCCCATTCACATGATATAATGATTAGAAGATATGTTAAATTTGATGAAAATATCTTGGCCTATGAGCCTAACTTGGTGAGTGTGCCATCTTTGTCCTACAAGCCTGATTCAGTGATTGTGTCTTCTTCTTATTCTTCTTCCAACTTCCTTGGCAGGTTTCAACTCCAGTTTCTGATGATGATATTTAGGATGAAAATCCACCTCCTCCTACTCATGTTCCTCCAATTGCACAAGCACTAATTCTTCCTCGATGGGTCTGTTCAACATGTGAAGCAACTCGTGATCTTGCTGGTGATTCTAGAGATAAACATCAAACACGTTCTCAGTTTCAACGAGCCTCTTCTCTTTTGGCTCAAGTTTCTGAATATCATGATCCAGAATATTTTACAGAAGCTTCAGAAAATCCAAATTGGGATGCAACTATGGATGAAGAATATTGTTCCTTAATGGCGAACAATACTTGGGATCTTGTTCCTCTTCCAAAAGAAACAAAACTTGTCAGATGTAAACGGGTCTACAAAACTATGTATGTATCAGATGGAAGTGTTGAAAGACTTAAGACAAGGTTATTTGCTAAAGGTTTTTCCCAAGTTGAAGGGATTGACTACAATGAAACCTTTGTTTCTATCGTAAAAATGAATTCCATCCGCCTTGTTATTTCCCTTGTAGCCTTACATAACTAGGAAGTCCATCAAATGGATGTCAAGTCTGCATTTTTACATGGTGATTTACAAGAGTAAATTTACATGGAACAACCTCCTGGATATGTTCAGGATAACTCTAGCCTTGTCTGTCTCCTTAAGAAATCCTTATATGGCCTTAAGAAAGATCCTAGAGCTTGGTATGCCAAAATGGATAGCTTTATCCTTGACACTAGCTTTTGTAGATGGCATTCTGACCTCAATGTCTATACCAAGAAAGTAGGAAACCATCTCATCATACTTGTTCTTTATGTTGATGATCTTATCCTTACTGGTAGTGATCCTAAACTTATAACCCATGTGAAATCTAGTCTTAAGCAAAATTTTGAAATGTCGGACTTAGGACATTTGCATTATTTTCTTGGTCTCCAAGTCTCGCAAACCAAAGAAGGAATCTTTCTTTCCCAGTCTATGTATGTTTGTGACCTTCTTCATCACTTGCACATGGAATATTATAAACCCACCTTTTCTCCCTTCCATCCTGGAGTCAATCTTTCTGCCACTTGTACTTTCCTTGAAGTAGATGCCACCTTGTATCATCGGCTTGTTGGTAGTATTTTATACTTGACTCTTTCCCTTCCCGACCTTTCCTTTGTTGTTGGTCGTGTTTCCTGTTATATGAAAACTCCTCATGAAAGTCACTGGAAAGCGGCAAAAATAATACTTCGATATATTCAAGGTTATGTTTTTAGTCTGATATCTTGACCTGTCACTTGGGCTTGTAAGAAACAACAATATCTTACTCTTTTTTCAGCAGAAGCAGAATATTGAGCCGCAGTTAATGCCAGTCAGGAAGCTTTATGGATTTGGCAAATCCTTTTAGAATTTGGATTCGAGCAGCAACAACCTACTCCACTTTGGTGCGACAATCAAAGTGACATCAAGCTTGCCAAAGATCTAGTTCTACATCAACGTAGAAAACAAATTGAGCTACACATGCAGTTCATCAGAAATCTTGTTCATGATCATGTTCTTGAAATGCTCTATTTCCCTACAGATGATCAAGTTGCAAACATCTTCACCAAGTCTCTTACAGAAGCAAAGTTTTCTAAACTTCGATCTATGATAGGAGTTCAGGAATGTTTCCTTAAGGGGGGATAGGCTCTAATGCCTCCTTCCTTCTACTAATAGTGTCACTTTTCTAAATCCTTCAATCCTATCCCAAGTTGTTATTAAGGGGGGATGTTAGGATATTTAGACACTTAGGATTTAGTTAAGATCAACTTGTGTAATATATCTGTTAGGTAAAGTGTGTTTCTTTAGTATGCATTGGTATGCATTTGTAAATATTCTAATCCAACGGTCACGATATGCTCTAGACATAAAGTGATCTGACAGTTCAAATTCTCTTAGATCATACCTACCATTGATCCGTGTCTTGACACCCGATTGGTCCATGATCTCTATTTAAAGAGCATAGAGGGTCCTTGGCTAGTTGATCGATTATGAGAATCTCATATGTAACTTTCTTTCTTTTGCATAATAAATTGCTCCAAGTAGCTATTTGGTTAGGACCATGGACTATTTCCCTCTCGAGGGTTTTAACCACATGACAAACATCGGTGTATTGATCTATTATTCATTTGTGTGAATTGGTTGATCTAGGTGTTCGAGATTTTGGGAGTACCCTGTGTACCCAAAAAAACCCTCCATGTGAGGAGGGGTGAGGGAGAGAAGAGGGTAAAATCCATGAAGTAAAAAATAAGGAAAGTAAAGATAGACTTGGATGAACATAGAAGAAGAAGGTAAGATCAATATGAGAGATGGAATGTGTTGAGAGAACAAGTATACAAGGTAAGGATGGAAACCATCAGGAATGATAGAGAGGAAATGGTAGAAGGGGTTTCAAAATAAAATAAAAATACAAACATGCCAAATGGGAATGATGAAGAGAGAAGAGGAAGATGAATAAACAATTGAGGAAAAAAGGGAAGAAGAAAAGAAAATGGAAAAGCGTGCCATAAAAGAGAACACATTAGAGGAATATGTGGAAGAAGGAAGAGTTAATGGTGCTACAAACTTGTGGAGAGGCTATGGTGTAGAGGAATAATAAGGAAATGATAGAGATTTCCATCACAACGAGATGGTGAAGAGTCTCTTTGAAGAAGAATTTGCAGACAATGAGAATGTCTTGAGAATGGTAGAAGTGTTTAATCAAATGAAGCTTAAGGATTCATCAAGATCGAGAATAAAGTAATATGGTTTAGTTGTACTGCATAGCCCCCGTCTTGATCATACCTCGACATTTTTTCAAAACATAATTGGGAAGTCCATTTGAATCATAGGTTAGAAATATTTTACAAAAAATATTACAAGTAAGAGGGGTAGGAATCGAAGGTTAAAGTAGAAATGGACGATTAATAAGAAGGTTTAACATGGTAGTACAAATGACTGATTCTATAGTTAGACTCTTAGCATTTCATGGGAATAAAACATGACATAGAATGACATTGGTTTACATGGGATGTTGTGTGGGCCATGAAACAATTGACCGATGAAAAGGAAAAGGTAGTGTAGATAGAGACAAACTAAGAGTTCATGCACTAACATGGTATATAAACTATAGTATCACAACGAATTGTTATAAGAACATTGGGTGAAATTAAGAAAGCAATGCTAAAGGATTTTTAGAAACAAAAATCAAAGCCTTAATTTATTACAAAGATTAAGGAAATAAAACAACATCCCTAGGACTTTGCTGGATAGGTTTTCATTCCATATTAAATATGTGCAACATAAGGAGTAGTTTATTATGGGATTTTTGTCGCACATACTCGTTATGTTAACACAATAGAAAGTTCTCATGAAATTGGGTGCACTGGAAATTGATATGCAATTGGAGTCTATCCTAGGTGGATACTCTTCAGAGCATGTATGGAATGTGTGTGTAATCTTGACATGCTACATTGACAACACAAATACAAGAGATAAAAAAATGGAAAGTATTTCATGGGAGTGCTTGGTGAGCACTCTTCATGAAAGAAAGACATCAATGGGATGCATTATCCATATTGGGAAATTATGTAAATACGAATGCCCCAAATCTATTGCCTATGAGACCTTAGGAGGATTGGTGTGAAATTTGTAAGAAATCGCACCACACACCTTCATGGTATCCAATGTTGCCAAAATATCAAACCACAACCATTATTCCTTTTGTGACTTTTCCAAATTCGTTGGACATGATGTGATGGATCTGCAATACACTACAGTTAATGAAAGAACATTTAGTTTATTCTTACAGAGGACAAGGGATCGGATATAACGATGGAGGAGGTCAAGGAAATCATTTTAGAGGATATTTCAAAGTAGATGAAGTGGATAGTCCCTTATTTTGATAGAATAATTTTAGTCGATTATGGAAGTATGAACAATTTTGGTGGACATAAAATGGGAATATGAACTTAACCTTATTTGTATACCCTACAAAGAATATCAAGGTATTAGATATCAATTATTGACATGTAGAAGAAGTTAGGAGATGTCTTAATGTTTCTTTACAAATACAAGAGCTAAATATACAACTCAATTGTTATGCTTTACCACTCAAGGGAGTAAATATGGTGTTAGGAGAAAAATTACTAATGAAGTTATGCACCAACACTACATACCTACAAGAACATTATATGGACTTCATATGGAAGGGAAGAAATTATAGGTCACATATATTGAGAATCTCACCACTCAAGCAAAAGTAATTGCAACAAAACAGAGGACCATTTACAAATTAGAATAAACGAATAAATCGAAATTGCATACATCGATTCAATGTTTCAACAAAAATACATAATAAAGACAACATCAACAAAATCAAGTTTGGACAAATCTTCCATTAAAGTAGGTGACAATGTTATGAATAAAAAATAATAATAATAACATAAACTAATAATAATTAATAATTAAATTAAGAGGACATGATTCCTCACTGAAGGTTCCCAAAACCAATATAGTCGGTCGACATTTTCTAAAAATCATCATTCTATCATTATTTATTATATTAGTATATATTTTGTAGAATTCTTTTTTTAAATTAATAGTGAATATGGGTTGTCCATTGCAGTAGAGATCAAGCATTTGGAAGAGGTGGAAGGAAAAGTGTTTTCTTCCATTGCATAGAACCTGGTCATGTGGCATGTATCTGTAAAAAACATAGATCATTTTGTGGATGTTGTCGTAGCACATAACATACCATGCAATATTATCTAGATTTTATAGCAATGTCTGAAGATAAGAGAGGGTGTCGTAACATGGTAACAAAAAAGCTATGCAAGGATCAAAAGATGAACAAACCTATGAATGCATAGATTATGACTAGATGAGGCACAATGACATCAAAATATCATGGACAGAAGGGTTATGTTGATAAAATGTTGGAAGTTAAGATAGAGAAAGCACTAAAACTATTGCAAAAATTTGATGTTGTGTAACAAAGAAATTTATTGCATGATGGACAAGAAACAACTGGAGAAGAATAAATCAGTTAGAGACTAGGATAAGTAATTTTTTTTGTTATTGTGCTAAGGTTCTCTGTGATTTCTCTATAAATAATAAATGGACACATGTGTTGAGGATGTTGGACAGAATGGCCACACTAAGAGGGGGGGGTGTGAATCGGTGAGAGAGAAATTATAAAATGTTTACCTTATTTTAATCAATCCAAGTATATCAATCATTATGTCATCAATTATGTAATCAAACTCATCATGATTCATAAGAACAACATCACATCAAAAGAGACACAAAAATATATGGAATTTTGATCTTTATTTATTGTACATGGAAGACAACAATATCCTCGATTACAATCAACACCAACTGATGAAAATAGAACCAACTCTCATAATAGAACCTATAATTTTTTTCTTATTGCAATATTCTTATTGCAAGCAATCATATGGCTCTTATACACAACCAATCTCTACTCATCACTCTGCTAGTCAATCTTATCATCACTGTTGCTCATCACTACTTCTACATCACTGCTGCTCATCACTGTTGTAATGAATAAAAATATAATAAATGAAAATTAATACTACTAATAATTAAAGAACTAATTCTTAACGAAGAGACACCTTAATGAAAGGTTATGTCTCTTTCTAAATGGAATCCATCATGGGTATTTATACAAGCAACACTCTCATTGTTTATATATATTTTTATCCATTTATGGAGTTTCTATCCTATTTAGGTTCGATTTTTCTATAGAAACAATATTTCACTACTCTAGTGGTATCAGAGCCCATTCTTGGGCTTTTTAATCATCTTTTGGCCAAATTTTTCTAAAGTTTCTCCAAAACCGGGTCTTTGACCAATCTCAAATATTTTACGTTACTATAAAAAAAAGGTAAAAAAAAGAAGTAAAAGAAAAAAAAGGAAAAAAAAAGAAAGGGAAATGGAAAAACAAAAAAATAAAAAGGAAGGAAAAAGTAAAAACAATAGAAACCACACTTAAAAAAAACACATTTCTAGCAACAAACAACACATACTTTAATAAATTCAATATTACACAATAATATTCATATTATTAATATTGAATTTTTAAAATTATGTTTTTATAAAAGTGGTATATATTAATTTATAATAATAACATTTATTATTATAAATTACTCAATCCCAAATCTTTAAAATATTGTTATTAATTATAATAAATATATTATTATTATTATTATAGATATAGTTATTAATTTTAATAACTATTGGCAAAAAAGAAGATATTGAATAAATTTCAAAGAAAACTCAAGAATATGGATTTTAATGTTGAAATGAAGGAAAAGATCCCCATGACCTTAAAGGTAAATGTTGCAATAGTATTTAGAATTAAACGGGCGCTTGCACATAAGGATATCACTATTTATATTGCACCTGCTGAAAGTAATAAATATATTGTTACTGAATTCGCTAACCATTTAGTGATTCACGAGTCAAATATAGGTAAAGAGCTAGACTTTTGTGACATGAAACAAATTGAATTAAGTGGCTTACAACTGAATGTTGGATATTATATGGTCACATCGAAATTCAATGTTAGTTCCTTATGGAGCTTTGACAGAGACATAATTTTGGGTTTACCATGGATAAAAACATTGGGGACTTTCATCTTAAATGCCAAAAATAAGTTTCTGACATTTTCCTATAAGCAAAAGAGAATCATATTTCAAGATTTTACAATGAAATCATATTTATAAGCTCCAACATCTGAATACTTCAAGGATATATCAAAGATGATTTCTCAGGGTAATCAGAAGTCAGAACAAAATAAGAAAAAAGAGGTTGAAAATATTGTCGCTAGTCAAGATGAAGAAATTACTCGTTTGAAAAATCATAGTCAACACTTGATCAAACAAATTAAGACATTAAAAGGGGAAAAAATATCTCACAAGCAATTGAAGTTTCTACAAAAGTTCCAAAAACAGCTTGAATGTCGTATCACCATCCAAATCACAAGATTTGTTACGATAGACGACAAGATAAAAAGGAAAAATATGAGTATTATTCCTACAAAGAGAAAACACAAAATTGACAACTCCTGACAATCGATACGTAAAAATTCCATTAAAAGTAGATCTCATATGGACGACTCCACCAATGACACAACATTTCCACACAATGTTTAAAATAATGTGTGGTCATATTTTCTCAAGTGTTGCAACTACCGGCAAAGAATGTCATGAGAAAGCATTACCGGCAAGAACACGAGATAAAGTTTTCCATAATTTTTCTTTGAGGACAAAGCAATTCTAAGCGAGAGGCAATGTAATGAACAGAAATATAATAAGTGAATATTAATAACTACTAATAATTAAATAACTAATTCTTAACAAAGGGACACCTTAGTGAAAGTTTACGTCACTTTATTAAAGATAACCCATCATGGGTATTTACACATGAAACATTTTCATTGTAATATCACCAGCGTAGATCCAAATCCTAGGCTCTATCAAGCGCCGAGAGGGATCAAATCTCTTATTAAGTATCCATTGATTTGATTCAAACCAATGGATACCTAAGGTGGATTAGGGTTATTGGTCGTATATTGTGTTGTGTAGTAGTTATAGCCAAGAAAATCGAATGATCCTTTCAATGCTTTTGCCTCTTCAGCGCTGAACCTTGGTAACCACGCTCCAACTAATCTTATTAAGGAAGCAGGGTACTTCCCTAATGTTAATGGATCCAGAAACCTGTAATCCATAAAACATTAGTTTCTTATTTTTCGAGGTGATAAGTCCTTGCTGTTAAAATTGGGTAAATCTTCTTACTAAACACGTATAAATTTTGGAAAAAAATAAAACCCTTCCATACCATCCTAATCTGAAATCGCACACTCTGCGAGCATCCCTTCGATCAAGCTTGGATTTTGTGAATGGCACCAAACTTATCCACGCTTCAAGCAATCAAACTTCTAATTTCAGCGGCACCTGTGGTCAACTCTATGCTCAAAGACTCACGCACCAGCCTCTTCCACAGGCGATCTGCTCTCCCACCAGCGATCTAAATTTTTTTTTTGAAATCTTAGTTTCTCCTTCAATTTCACAGCACTCTCCATGCTAACCAGGATATCACTAGTTGATCTCTTACAGTGATATCCATGGTTTGAATTCAGCAGCAATGTTGATGCAGCAGATCTTCGTGTTTCTGGATTCAGTAGCAAACTTTACCACCAACGTTGAGCTCCAACGCACTTCTCCAAATCGCATGCCAGTTGGATACTTCCACGACATCTTCAAAAGAGAAAAAAATATATATATACCTCCATGCTCACAGAGCAACGATCTCCACGCTTCTTGTGGTGTAGCAAAAAAGGAATCTTCACGGCTCTTTGTCACTGCCTCTTCATGGAAGACTTCAAACTCAAACAAGCATTTCAATGAGAAAACAAATTTGGCTGTGATCTTCATGTGGAGCTACTCAGGCTTAACACGAAATCCGACGTTGGTCTCTGTTGGTGATCTGCTCCACACTCAACGAACAATTTGTCTTCGCCTTCGCTGATTTGATCTGGTCTAAATAATACAAATATTACCTGAAAAAAGAATATCTAAAGTAGTTTATGATACTTCTTCCTATTTATATAGTTGTTGTTTTTTTTCTTCTAATTTTCTATTTTTTTTATAGCTGACATAACATTATGTAACGTTACGTAACGTTACAATGTTACAACGTTACATAACGTTACAACGTTATGTAACGTTACAAGATCTACCCCATACTGGGCCATGCACAATAAAATCATGGGTTGTTTAGAAGGCCTTACAAATGGTTTTAAAACCATGTGCAAGGCCAACATTTTTTTGCAGATAATTCTTGTTATTTATTATTATTTTATTAGTTATGAACATTACAACATCTCCTCCATATTGTGTTTTTTCCCTCATCGGCATATTTTTTTTACGAATAATTAAATTTTATTTTTTTATTATTTTGTTAGGTAGGAAAATTACAACATCTCCCCATTACAACATCTCCCCCATATTAGATTGTTTTTGTGGCCGACATTTATTTTGGCCTATAATTAGAAAAATAATTTTTTATTAATAAAAATAACGTTACGTAACGTTACAAGATCTCCCCCATACTGGGTTGTAGAGCGCCTCTCGGTGCAATCACTTATCTATTATTCATATATTTATCCATTTATGGAGTTTCTATCATATTTACCTTGGATTTTTCTATACAAACAATATTTTACTGCTCCAACTGCTATGCATCCCTCTTGCTCATCATTGTTTCTCAACAGTATTGCTCATCATTGTTGTTCATCTATGTTTCTCATCGTCGTTGTGCATATCTGTTGCTCATCACTGCTTCTCATTACTATTTCTCAACACTGTTACTCGTCATTGTTGCTCATATATGCTGCTCATCACTGATGCGCATTTCTGTTGCTCATCATTGTTGCTCATCTCCGTTGTTCATCACTTCTGCTCATCTTTTATGCTCATCACTACTGCTCATCATTATTTCTCATCAATGTTGCTCAGTATTGCTGCTCATCATTGTTTCTGGGTGAAGCCACGGACCTGGGTAACACTTTTTGGCAAGGGCATTTCGGCAAAAACAAAAAAATGCACCTCGGTCGAGGGCTTGTTAAGCCCTCGACTGAGGTCTTAATATCTTGACCGAGGTTTTATTAAGCCCTCGACCGAGGTTTTATTAAGCCCTCGACCGAGGTATTTAAATACCTCGGTCGAGGTATTTAAATACCTCGACCGAGGTATTTATATACCTCGGTCGAGGTTCATACCTCGGTCGAGGGCTTAAAAAAACAAACTTAGCCCTCATTCAAACAAATGAAAAAATTCCTGTGCCTTGCAGGGGTGTAAACCCTACCATTCCTAGCACATAACTGGGCGGAGTTGATACCAATAAATTCACCAATGAATCTTCTATCCATTGATGTATCCTACACGCATTTTGGCATTCATATGAAATTTATTTTTTAATTACTTCTAAAACTTATACTTAGAAAACCACACTGCAACTTTGAAGCAGCTCAAAGAAAAATCCGCAGAGTTAAAAATACACAGCCAAAAAATTCTTAAAAATCCACACATCACATATCGACGTGTCCTCTTCAAAAGGGTATCTTTGGTTTTTCAATTTTTGAAAAAATAGAAAAAATTCCTTTACGTGGACAAATATGTGTTTAAAACGATGCTAAAATCAAATGTGGTCACTTTCGAAAAATAATAAATAATTGTATAATGCAAAAAAAATTAACAAAAAAATATGCACATCACACTGCATTTTATGTAGATCATGCTCATATATTTATTTATTTTTAAATTATTAATGCAAGATTGAATTACTCTACGTGGACACGAGCCACTTATTAGCTTCTTCAAATTTTTAAGGTCACACAGTTCATTAAATGCAAAAATTCACACATTAAATGACATCGAAATATTTTTTAAAAAGTATCACTATGAAGCCAACATAATATTCTACAATTTGGTTTTTTACTGCAAGTCAAAATTCACATGGCATATATGCGTTTTGAGGGCTTCTATCTAGCACATGAGTAAAAAATCAGATTTTCATCGCCAAATTTGGCCAAAAAGTGTTACCCATCTTCATAGAATCACCCTTCTCATCTCTGATACTAGTGACCCGCTAAGTCATCACTATATACTGATAATCCATTTCACTACCATACACTGCTCATTTACATCATTGTACACCTCATCATACACAATTATTGAGCGTAATTTTTATATGGTTTCACTGAACATAAGGCATGCATCATCATGCATCATCATCATAGGTATGCATCATCGTCATGGGGTATGCATTCGCATCATCAAATATGCATCATCATCATCTCAGTGTGCATTGTGTATGCATCATCATCATCTTAGTGTGCACCGTGTATGCATCATCAACATCAATTTTACATCATAGTGCATAGGAGAGAATCATCACACTATGGTATGCATGCACATCATATTGTATAGGAGTGCATCAACCTCATAGAGTGTACATCATTATCACATGCAGTCTCATCATGAAATGTATCACATCATAGCATAAAGGTATGCGACATCATCATCATAGCCTCTGTAATGAATTCAAATATATATACCAATATAGAGGTGCACATACTAAGATTAAACATGAACTATATCCATGAGGGACATGTTCCATCACAAGAGAAATCCAATTGAATGAACCATGCCTTTCAAAGATCACAAGATGATGAAACAGTACAAAAACAAAAATAATATGTAGATCATCTAAGCACATATCCCTTGTATCAATATTTCCAACGAGCCATCAATTTTGTAATTCTCATTCCGTATGAGAAATTTATGTCAATTTAGGTGAAGAGTCCCAAAAATTTCTCTGTAAAAACAAACTGCTTCTCTACTACTGTGAAAAAACATCAGAACAATATCCACTGAGTTCACTTCTCTACCTACATAATTGGCTGTCTTTGGATGTGATTATATACACATTAAAGTAGACATGTTTCATTGTGTCTGACTTGTCTTCAAGTGTACGAGTGGTAAGAAATTATTTATTTTAATTAAAATTTGTAATTTGAATTTGTAATTTGACTTTCAATTGTCACACAAACGTCTTACCACTTCAATGGTCAAACATTACCAAAGAATTACATGTATTTTATTTTCCATACAATAGGGTGTCCACCAAATAAACCATATGTATGACGAAAGATTTAACAATCCACAAGGACTTCATTAAGGATATCACCATCAAGGTTCCATGTCACCATCCATATTTAGAAGGGGCACCGTTTAAGCCACTAGGGCTTCCATTCAACACCACCTTCACCCCACCATCAACAAGTGTGTCAAACTAAAGTGTCCAAGTTCTATCATGCCATCCTATGTGGGTAACAAGCCTTCTTATGTACTCAGGACCATATTTAAGACCTCATAACCACATCATCATGTCATCTAACCATGTCAATTGCAAGTAGTGGGATCCATGAACTTTGCAAGGGAATCAGGTTCTTCATCAGGGGTTCCAATTCTTCATGCGATTCTTCATCATACTAAGGACATTTTTATGGGTTTCATATCCTTTCAAGGACCATACAAGGTCATCATCATCATACAACAGCTCCATGACCCAACAAGGGTTGCAAGATCATTACACCATCAAGTGTGGGTCCAAGGACTCCTTCAAGTATTCTTCATGAAGAAAGAGGATTCTTTGACACACCAATGGCCTTCATGTGCTTCTTAAACCACCTCAACCATACCAGGAGACTTCCAAGGGTCAATATTTATCATGACATCACTTGTGGGGTTGTTAGGCCTTCTCTTGGGGTACCATGACATCATTAGAGCACAAATGAACACATAAAGGGGCATTATTTCTTTTATGCATTCTCCATCATCCACAAATTATTTGAAACCATCTCCAAGGTGTTCGACACCATCAACAGGGTCTTCAACATCTTCAACAAGGTGGTGTCTCCAAGATCCATCGTTGTGGGTACAGGGACCTTTGTCAACTGTGTACAAGGTGTTTCATGGAACAAATCCACTCTATAAGGGTTCAAAGGGTCAAATTGAATTTTTAAGGGGTCCAAGTAACTGTAAGTGGGAGTTTGTTCCATCAATGACAATCTATGGGGCCACTACAACTCCATGTCGTCATCAATGACAATTTCATCAACAATTTCCTGATTTGTAATTAATGACAACAATTCATGCTCCCCCTATGATAATTCTCTCCCTTTTTTCTTCATATCTCCCTTGGTCTTTGTCTCTTCCCCTTTAGAATCAATGGAAAAGGGTGTCCACATACTTGTATTTGAAATCACTGATCACTAATCACTTCTCCCCCTGTCAATATTCTCGATCCTAGGACCTGTCTATATACCTTGAGTAGTCATCTTTTCATCTTTGAGTTCGTCCTTTATCCTCATGAAATCAAGGTGTACTAAGGTATTTGAGAGACCTTATACTTGTCTTTCCTTATGGAAGCCATCCTACATGCTCTAATCAACCTCTCCTATGTGTACCTTCTCGCTCATGTTCATCCATACTTGATTTTTAGGATCTTTGATTTCAACATTTATTCCTTCATCTGGATTGGATTTACTTGATGAGATGTATAGGAAACTTCTCAAGGGTTGTTTCCATGTACTCCAACAATCTTGTCCTTTGTTACCAAGGCCACTGCAACTATAACACCTCAACGTATGACATTATGCAGTAATGTGACCAAAATGGTTGCATTTCCAACATCTGATTAAGCTGTTGGAACTTCAAACACTTCTTTGATCAACTTCATTTCTCCATGCCTGAGAGTGTCCCTAACTGTAATAATCTGTCTTATGATCTTTAAAGCTTTCTGCATTGGTCATCTTCTAAGGTTCACTCGTTCTTCTTGTTAATGTGTATTAAGGACTCCTCCTTGGTTGACTTATTTGACTTGCACATTCTTGGGATTTGTAACCAAACCCACTGCATGTGTATCATCTAAATGTGTGACATGTGACAAGAAAATTTCCAACATCTAACTGATTCATTGGGACTTCCACCACTTCTTCTTTCATAGAGTCTAAAATACACAACTTTATGACCAAAGTTAGAAAAAAAAAAAATACCATTAAATCCACTTTCATACCTTGGACTCTGGTTCCAATTTGGAGTTGTTCCTCTTCTAAGCTTTCTTTGAGGAATATACCTAACTCCTTATTTCATTTTTGAAATTCCAAATTTGTTTTTGTTATGTGCAGGTGCATGGGAAGAAGCTCTAGACATTGATGGACATGCTTCTAGAGTCCAAGTGTCATCTTCATATTTTTCTTTCTTCTCGTAACCAAGACCAATATTGTCACATGGATATATTTGGAAATCCAAGATCTTATCTAGAACAACTGAACTTTCCTTGAACTTGACAAAAGAATCTTTCTTCTCACCTTTCTTACTAAGACCAACTACCTCCATTTTCTTCCTTTGGATTGTTTTCTCCTTTTCTTCCAACGAATTCTTCAATATTTTTTCTATCCTCCTGGATTCCTCCAGTTGAGTCTTCAGATCATGATTAGACTCCCTGGTTTATTGAAGCTCTTCAGGAGGCTCTCATTGTTCTTCCTTTGGACTAATCAATTCGGTCTTTAGTTTCTCAACTTCAACATCCTTGTATTTAATTTGATCCTACAACTATTTTTCCTTGTTTTTTAGCTTCACAAGCAACAATTTCATTGTCATGGTCTTCTGGTTATATTCATTGAAGGAGTCTAAGATTTTCTTTTTGAACTTCATGAAGTCATTATGGTTTAAATTTACAGTGTTCAAAAAACCAATTGGATATGAGATCAATATTCAACAACGTGAGATGTATCTCATGTGAACCTTTGATAGCGCTTCATCATCATCTAAAAAAACCTTCCCAATTTCATCAGACAAACTATCATTACAATCATAATATTTGATACCTTTACTAAATTCCTCTTCTTGCTTGTCTTCTTCTTGATTGACCTTTTATGGGTGCTTGTCTTCTAATTCTTGATATGTTTTAAGGGTTCCGGTATTTCCCTCTAATAATTGCTCTCCAAATTGAACCATAGATCTTTGGATGAAGTGTACTCCCCTACAATTTCTTTCACTAAACTGGGAAATCCATACATGAGGAAATTCACGGATGTAGTATTGTCCTTCTTTGCTTCCTTTTGTGCAACTGATTTTTGCTTCTTGTTTGATGGAGTGGGTGGATTGATCACAATCTCCCAAATGCCAAACTTATTCAGAAATTTATTCATCTTTCTCCTCCAACTGAAATAATATGGCATATCAAGTACAAGAATTCCATTGCTTAACGACTCTTCTTTTTCTTCCATTGTGTCTAAGGATCTCCTTGAAGCTTGCTAGGATTGCGATGAAGGCCCACTCTATTACCAATTGTTGGATACAATGACCACACTGAGAAGTGGGGTGAATCAATGTGAGAGAAATTCTAAAAATTTTACCCTCTTTTAATCAATCAGATTATATCAGTCATTATGTCATAATTTTCATAATCAAATTCATCATGAGTCATAAGCACAACATCACATCAAAAGAGACACAAGGAGATATGGAATTTTGATCTTTATTTATTGTACATGGAAGACAAAAATCTTCTCGATTACAATCAACACCAACTCATGAAAAGAGCATAAACTCTCATAACAAGACCCAATCTGGTTTTCTTAGCTCTAGCTAACAACGGTTTGAGGAGTCCAATCCTCAAGTGCAATATTATTCTTGCAGGAAATCATATGGCTCTACTGCAAAAACAGTCCCTACTCCACACATCAATCTCTGTTCATCACTCTGCTGGTCAATATGCCCATCATTGATTGTCATCATTGTTTCTCATCATAGCTCCTCATCTCTGTTGATCCTCATCTCTACTACTCATCACTACTGCTCATCATTGCTACTCATCTTTTCTACTCATCTATACTGATCATCACTGCTACTCATAAGTGTTGCTCCATTGCTTTTCATATCTATTGCTCATCATTGCTTCTCATCACTACTACTCATCTCTGCTTATCATCATTGCTACTCATATATGTTGCTCATCACTGCTGCTCATCATTGTCGCTCATCTCTGTTGCTCATCACTGCTGCTTATCTCTACTGCTCATCATTGATGCTCATCACTACTACTCATTTTGCTGCAGGTCATCTGCTGAGTCATCACTATATACTAATAAGTCATTTCACTGCCATATATTGCTCATGTAAATCATTGTATACCTCATCATACAAAATTACTGAACAAGTAATTCTTCTCTACTTTCACTGAACATAGGGCATCCATTGTCATGCATCATCATCATAGGTATGCATCATCATCATAGGGTATGCATATTCATCATCAAATATGCATCATCATCATCTCAGTGTGCACTGTGTATTCATCATCAACATCAATTATACATCATAGTGTGTAGGAGAGCATTATCACACTATGGTATGCATGTACATCATATTGTATATGAGTGCATCAACATCATAGAGTGTACATTTTTATCACATGCATTATCATCATAAAGTGTATCATATCATACCATAAAGGTATGAACCATCATCATCATATCCTCCATAATGAATCGAAATATATATACCAATATAGAGGCTCACATACTAAGATCAAAGATGAACTCTATCTATGGGAGACATGTGCCATCATAAGAGAAACCCAAAAGCATGAACCATACCTTTTAAAATATCAAAATATGATGAAGCAATAGAAAAACTAAAATAATCTCTACATCATGTCACCACATAGCCCTTGTAACAAGCTTTCCAACGAGCCGATAATTTTGTAATTCTGATTCCGTATGAGAAAGTTATGCTAATTTTAGTGAAGATGCTAATAATTTTCTCTATAAAAATGAACTGCTCCTATGCTACTGCAAAAAAACATCAGACCAATCTATACCAAATTCACTTCTCTACCTCCATCGTTCACTATTTTTGGATGTGTTTATATACACATTAAAGTGGACATGTTTCATGTTGGTAAACTTGTCTTCAAATGTAACAGTGGTAATATACATATTTTTTAACTAAAAGTTGTAATTTGACTTTTAATTGTCACGCAAAATTCTTACCACTTCAATGGTCAAACCTTACCAAAGAATTGGATGTATTTTTTTCTCCATATAATACGATGTCCACCACATAAGCCATATGTATGCCCAAGTATTTAACAATCCATAAGGGATTCATTAAGGATCCCACCATCAAGGTTCCATGTCACCATCCATGTTCACAAGGGGCTCCATTTAAGCCACTAGGGACTCCATTCACCACCT
>LPNX010200882.1:57176-77205 GCA_001517045.1 Pseudotsuga menziesii
AACGACAAAACTGAAGTAACTTAAATCTTTAACCATAATAAAATGAATGCAATCTACATATCCTATAATTTAGAAGAAAATACAACTAAGTTCATTTCATTGGGAACCCAATTTTACATAAGCAATATATGCTTTTAAACTAGAATTTAAATCTACATGAAAACAAATCAAATCTATAACACTAAGAATTCAAAACAATTATTTTAAATCAATCTACCATAACATTCGAGCTCGAGTCCTAAATTAGCAAATGTTGTGCACATTATTTCATTAATCATCATACAATAAAATGACTGATTTCAAACATCTATTAATCTACTTTTTACAACCACTTAATAGTCTTGCTAACTACAATTTTCTCTTCTAATGGAAACAAAAAATAACAATTATGATATACAAGAATTAAATTTACAAAAGAAGGGCTTATAGTCTTCTTGGTGGATCCTTGCCAAGAAAGCCACAAGTCCTTAAATGACTTGCAGGCTGAACTCTAAGCTACAGCCATACTTCTAAAATGAAGAAAACATTAATAGCAGAAAATAGATCAAATTACAATCTAAAGGAACATAGGTATTATTATCTAAAGTAATAGAATCAACATTGTATGAATTGACCTCTATTCAATTTTAGAAAAAAAAAACACTTAGGTAGCGCAATCCATCCACTAACTGTTCATTGTATTTTTTCATATATATATATACCTCTATTACATTTTCGATCCATGGCTATTTATAGCTCAGAAACTCAGATAACCAATCCCGATTTCTTAGTAACAAACTCTATCATCTATTAATGATACAACTGCTTTCATAATGCCCTTCTTATGATTTGAAAGATGCTTTGATTTGTCATCTAATAGGATATCTTCATCTCTATGGCATGTAGTGCCTATAGATGAAGATTGCATTGATTATACATGAGTCATCAATGAGAATTGAGCTGGGTGGACTTGTTTTTTTTTTAACGAGCTGGCCACATCTGAAGTTTGGACAATCCTCATAATATCTAACCTGACGCTGAATATCAATGTATGCTGCAAAAATATAATTAGTCACAAATCCTTCAAGGGTTATATTTAAGCATTAAATCAAAGGAAATCAAAGGATTTTGATGATTATCATACCATAGTATACTTCCTGGGTATTTGGGTAGATATGTGAAAATAAAGAGGAATTTATGGGGTCAAAGGATCAAATGAAGAGATAAAAAGTGTATTTGGGGGATGAAAAGAGATGAAAAGAGTATCAATTTGGTGAGCCAACACTCTCCCACGCTTATGTATTTGCATTTCCTCATGAAAACATGCCTTTTCAAATTTTCAAAACTTATTTCCAATATTTTTGACAAAATTTATGATGTGTTGTCAATGATATCCAATTCTTCACTCGCATGTTCTCTGGGAACTCTCCCTCCCATGCCTATGTATTTGCATGTCCTCATGCAAACATGCATGTTCAAAATTTCAAAACTAAGTTTCAATACCATTGACAGGGCTTATGCTGCATTAACCACGATGTTCAGTTTTCTACCTGCTGGATTTGATCGTGCCTTCAATTTCTTCTTTAACATAATGATATGTGATAAATTTTTAGAGGCCTCAAATCTCCAATTCCTCACTAATTTATGAAAGAATTTTATGTTCACAACTTCTTTGTCATGTTTTCTCCTCAAGTTCTCATTCTTCTGCAAGAGATTAAGACTATAATTTCTCCATTGTTCATTATATTTCTTAGATTTTGCAATCAATGAGTATTTTTCTTGTTGGGCTTGTTTGTATGACTTGAGTACTACTTTAAGATTCTTAATCTTCTTATTTTTCTTCTGCAGCTGGGAAATGACTGAAGGTATAACTGAGGTAGCTGAAAATTCAGGTATATGTTCTCCACATGGATCTTATGTAGGTGAATTATCGTCAGGAGAACCATAGTCAAACTGTTGTGCGTTAAACATTTCAGTATTATATACCACATGGCCATATTTTGAAACAGGAAGGTTTTCATGCAGAACCAAAATCAGGAAGAATGAAATTGGAAGGTTGGTTATATGCAAAGTCAAATTTTTGAGGAGACGATGAAGGAAGTGGACTTGGATTATTCTTTTTCTTTTTCTTCTTAAGGAGATTTGGCTCTGACTCAGGGGATTCTTCTAGATCAATCAAAAAATATGGTTATACATTGAGGGTTGGATTAGAGGGTTTAACAATCTATTTTTTCATACTTCTAGTAGTTCACCGCGACATCAGACATTTTTGGCTGAGGTCGTTGTCTTTTTTATTTTCATAATACAGAGGAGAAAAGTTCAATTAGGGGTGGTTCTAGCTCTGGGTCAGGAACAACTTTTAATTTACGACCTTCAGGATGAGGAGATTTTTGAATGTGTGGAGAATGAGGACTTGCAGATGAAGGGAGGCCCCGAATTTTGTCCACAAAATTAGCCCAGGTATCCTTACGAATATGCAATTCAACTTCAACAAGGATCTTAATCAAACCATGATGGTAGAGGTTGTTGTAAGGATTGCTAGAGTGATTCTGAACTTGTCTTGACATCTTAAATAAACTTTTACATAGAAAATACAGGAAATTCATTTCCAATTTGGCTTCAAAATGCAAAAGTAGGTGGACATGGTAATTCAGAGTGGTGACATACCTTCCTTCATAAGTAAAATATTTTTGTAATACATAGAGAACATTGCACCATTCATCCTACATCCAATATCGAGGAAAACCCTTCTTCCAATTTGCAAATTGATGCTCCTCTTTTAAAAACCTTGTACAAACTGCACACTATATGGGTTTACTTTTAAACCAGTGCTCCCCATGATAAGGCAGACCAGTGGTACAAGCAACTATTTTCTCATAAACTTCCATGATAAAATATCCCATGTGCACAAATTTCCCATCAAACCCTTGGGCGAATTTTAGTGTAATTTCATCATCTCACCCCTAAAATTTTTGGAAAAATTGATATGAGGTGCCTTCAAATATTTCCTTGCATGCATTGAATTCAGGAAAACCTTCTAACATAGAGACATAATCCGGCTCATGGAATTGAACTACCTTCATCCCCATAATGTGTTCTGAGACTATAACTTGGATGGAAAACAGAGACTGGGAAAATGATGAAGATTATTGGATAGGCATATAATAAGTCTCAACTAGGTTTCTCAAGACTTCTATTGATTTGGATGTAATGGTAATTCATAAGCTTCGTACTTAACGATTATTCAAATGCATGGCACATATGAAGATTTTGAACTTCCAGTGCAATGATGAATTGTTGTGTATGAAAACATAAAGGGCTGAATCGAGGGTTGCATGGATAGAAAAAACGTAATCATATATTTTTAAGGTGATAAGTTCTTCGTCCCTAGGCACTATGTGCCATAGAGATGAAGATCTATTTATAAGGTATAAAGATGGTTGTCAAATGATGACAGACAGAGGTAGGGTAAAAAGGATTTATATTCGAAAAGGTATGATGACAACCAAAGGTAGAATCATGATGATAAGCAAGAGTATGTTCTAAATCATATGAGGGCATAGTCTTAGCAATTATGTAAGTATAATCCATGCTAAAATTTCCTTAAATTTAACGCAATAAACATGTTTGAAAAAAAGGATCGTTACCTTCGATCAATTTTACCTTACATGACCATGTTTTTCAGAGATACTTTGGATGTCAAGAGTTTCTGTTGCATGTTGTCATTACTATGACAGAATGGAATTTTTGTGACAAGATGCTCTTGCTTTTCCCTCAAAGATCGTGTTGCTACAAAACTGAGAATGTTTCTTCTGATAAGTTATCCACTGTGCTGAATGTTACAATATTTCTGTAAAAAATAGAGGAATAGACTTCTCTGTACCAAAAATGAAAGCTGCAACTACTTAAAACAATCCATGATCACCTAGTTAAAAAACTGCAAGGTATTCATCCACGTCCTTCTCTTTGTGCAAATCTACCTATGTGAGTAAATTTTATTGATGTCGAACATAGATAGAAATCATTGGATTACCAACCAATGGGAATAGTTGTTAACCAATGCGAGATATTCCACCCTTAATGTTAATGAAAATCAAGGCACTTGGTACATACTAACAGTCATGAATAGATTTGTTGGGGTTGAATGAACTGTATAATTAACTTGCCAAGAAACATTAATGGAATTACTTAAAAAATGGTAAATATCCCTACCATTGAGGCATGTAGGCTCTAGGGTACCTAAAATTGTCTCAAGTTTTAGACCCATAATTATTTTTGAAGTCGATGGATTGAAACTTACTGCAAGGAGAGCCTTAATAAATCTACCATCATCCAGCTGCGAACATAACAAAAGATTTTTTGCAGAAATGAAGTAGACACCACAAACAAATTTTATTTTGGATCCTAGCCATCTAGTCACCTAGTTTTCTAACTAGACCCTTGCTAGACTATGGTAGACAACTAGTTTTCATAGTAAAGCTTATTTTTCTCTTTACTTTTTATTAATCTTTATTTTACATTTTATTTTCTAAAATAACCTATGCTACTGGAAGTATAAATATTCTTTCAAGTGTATGCATACTTCTAGTGTAACCAACCACCTATCACTACTACATTTCGACCAAAAATCCGACGGCCGTCATGTCGGATTTTCGACACTTCCCTGTCGCATGTATGACACTTTGGTTTTTTTATAAGCGTCGGAAAATTTTCATCGGGTATCCGACACCTAGGTAACCATTGGTTAAGCGACACTTAACTAACCGTCGGTTGAATGTACATCGTCGGTTATCCGACACTTATTAAGCGACGGCGACGAAATTTTTTAACAACATTGACACCTACCGGCGTCGCTTAACCGACACCTCCAGGACATATGCGTCGCATAACCGACAGATATAGGTGTCGCATAACTGACGGCAATGTATTTTTAAAATACACAGGCATCGCTTAACCGACACCTATAGGCGTCGGTTAAGCAACGCCTGTGTATTTTTTTTTTTTTAAATATTGTGAAAATTATTTTCTTTCCCCTAATGTTTTGTGCTAGTAAGAGTCTACCTTGTCACTTCATGAAATAAAACTTTACTCTTATATACTCTCTCATGTCTCTTTTGATATAATAATATACGAACGTATATATGCATATAGATACATGTCATGCAACCCATACCATATTTCGAATACATCATCCCTGTACCTGCACATGCTCTCGTAGCCACAAACCCTGGCAACCTTGAATACTATTTGTAATAAGAAACTAGCATCCATGCTAAGTTCTAACCTTAATCAGCAGGTATCAAATTATCAACATACAAAAGACCTCTGCAAGTACTTTGTCATTCAAGCATCCAATGAGGCTGAAATGTTTATATGCTTCATAAAAGAATAACGCTTGAGACACAAATTTGATAAACATCAGGAATATGTTTAGTGGATTGTGATTCATACATTGTAAAATTTAAATAACCTTCAACTATTTCACCCTTCTAATCTCCTAGTACTTTTGCAGTCTCATAAGAATAAAATGCAGAATAGAACTTAGAAGTCTCACCTTGACTACAGCATGAACACCAAAAAGACCTGTATCCTTGTAATTTGTGTTGAAAGCCATTATATGGTCTGCTAGATCATCTGTTGCAACATTTTGTGCAAGTTCCAACCTATTATCAAAGTATTGAAAATTTATTTGTATACAAACTTCAAAAGCAAGAATACACAGTTCAATCATCCATTGTAATTAGCACTCATAATAGCATAGCAAATATCAAGCTCACCCCATGTTTGCACCTGCCCCAGCATTCTTGTTCCACGTCCCCATCAATGTTTGAAAAACCATCAATGCAATAGAATCTGGATCTGTCCATGAAGCTCCATTAAAAGCTACAGTGATTTGTGCCAATGGCATATCATCATTTATAGTGCGAACCTGAGTGGCAATCAAATTCAGGGTGCATTAGAGGATTGACTTTCTAAGAAAACTCTAGATCCACTACAAAACCATGCTCTTGAGCCGGTAATAACAAACAATTTTCAATTGAACTTTTCTGACCTCCGATCCGGTGAAGACAGCCGGTTCTCTCTCCACAAGGTCTGCTGTAGTTATAGGATCAGTAGACAGGTTTGTGAACAATCTTTTCACTTGTTCTACAATTTGTTCATGTTCAACAGCACCAGCTGCAGAGACAACCTGCACAATTGTTAAGTAATTAATTTTTTCATATTTGAAGCAACTGCCACCTCTATGCAAATCTGCATTTCTAGAAATCAAAACTTTCTAGTCATTCCTGATAGGGTTTTGTAAGCAACTGGTGCAGACCTCCTAAGCCACAACGGAGCATAGACCTACACTGAAACTAATTAAAACCACTAACCACTGAGAAGCAAAGCATAAGCATCTGGAGTACCAATCTACGCTATCCTTTCCACAGACAGTAATATCTATGATATACAGAGGTTTCCCTCACTAGATCTATCAAGAAAGGGTAGTTCAAGTGTGGCAATTTTCTCCTCGTTGATGGTATTTTTGATACCATGCTTTGTATAAAAGAAACCTTAAAACAAAAGAAAAAAATAGATAGATGGAATATTCACAGCTGGGAAGAAATATATGAAGTCACAAGTTCCAAATATTAGCAGATCTATAAACAAGTCATGAGTCACAAGAAGCCGATACACAAACAGGGTGGGGAGACCAAAATCTCCCATCGACATATCAGAAATAAACAAACTGAAGCTAAATGAAAAACTAGTCAAGCATTAAACCAACAACCATAATTGAAGATCATATCAAAAACCTGGGCCACAATAAGATTAGTCCCTGACATGTTATAAAACCAGAATATTGCAAAACCATGAAATCAAAATAATTTAACTATGCAATCAACTTTTAACTAGCTGATTGAGAAGAGTGACGAAATAAATGCATAAGTTCCAGTATAAATTGAAAAGCAGAGGATAGATCTGCACTAAAGCTGGACAAGTGAGGCACTATGATAAATCATAATCCAAATATTTCCAAGATGAATGCTTTCTCCTCTATCCTTTTGGGTGTTAGAAGATACAACACAGCAGAATAATGAAACTTCATTTATTCCTTTTATCTCATGATCTGTTATATTCTCATTATACAATTCATAAAAAGGGAAAGTTACACAGTAGGTATTTGATCAACTCAAAACTAACCAGCAATCAATTGGCAAAATCGAAGAGTTCAACAAATCCACACTCAATCAATACATCAAGGAGTTCAATGAATTAATCAAATATAATATTTATTTGTTTCTTTCTTATGTATACAGCGATATATTTGTACTCACATTCTCACTTGGTGAGATCTCAGGAAGTGCACAATTTCAGTACAAAAAATTGCACATACTTAAATCAGTTATACCAGAATCACAATTTCGAGCCTTACACAGCTGTCTAACTATATGCCAGAATCTAGTTCTTGGGCTGATAACAATTGACAATCCTGCCAAAGAAACATTTGTAATCATTTATTGATCATAAAGTATATTATCAGATTAAAAAATAAAATTTAAAATTTCTTTCCATGCTCAATTACGACCATCATTCTCCTAAATCACATTGAAAAAAATGATGATCATAATTCGTCATTGTTTGGCATTAACCATACCAGGGTTAGAAAAGAAATATACCAAAGCACACCTTCTGCACACCCAGTTCAAGGGGAAACATCTATAGAGCAATTGTTTTCACTAGCAACCCCAAGTCAAAGGGAAAACAGTGAACCGACCTGTTGCAAACCAGGTAAATTGGAACAAGTTACTAGGGTAGATAGCCAGAACATGGGTGTGTATACTGTATATATATTCGGAAATGGATCAGATTGTCCATGTACCGAAACTCCAAAAGAAAGGCAAGCGATATTAGTCATCACAATCCAAAATTTTGAGGTAAATAGTGCAGTTGAATATTTACAATATTGTTGTCAGTATTTTCCTTCTTGTGGGAAGTGAAGTTCACAGCTAGTTTGCACAAGTTTCTGCAAAACAAGTTTGCAGAGTACACAACAGAGAGTGTTTTGAATTCTGCATCAGAAGGTTTTGAGGGTTCCACAGACAGCACAAACTTAAGTTTGCAGGTGCTACAATAAAATCTTGCGGATTGCAGACAATCCACGAGACAAGCTTGCACATCTGCTACAGTGTCAAAACACTAGAAGCTCTTAAGTCTATGGTTGCAGAAACTTGTGGTTGCATGTATATGGACAAATGAAGATTGTCAAGAGGCCATATGAACTTCTAGACTCTAGTCAGTCCATTAAGAAGCTTCTAAAACTGTCATGTAAACGTATAAACAGACTGTAAAGTTTGGATGATGGATCCTAAGGTTAATGCAATAAAAAATGAAAATTAAAAGTTAATTTTGATGCCCATTTTATTGAAAAACAAGTATTCACATACTACATATCAAATTTAATGATTTTCAAATCTTCATTTTATCTTT
Source organism: Pseudotsuga menziesii (assembly GCA_001517045.1). Classification (NCBI taxonomy): domain Eukaryota; kingdom Viridiplantae; phylum Streptophyta; class Pinopsida; order Pinales; family Pinaceae; genus Pseudotsuga; species Pseudotsuga menziesii. Next base: position 65,628 of record LPNX010200882.1, read on the forward strand.
AGTCACCATAAAAAAGTCAAAATTCGTGAAATCTCATGCATCGAAGACTAAATTTGCCAAAAGCAGCAAATTTGCTCACTGCAAACCTGAACCATTCTGAAAATTAATATAAGAGAATGTTAATCTAATATTTAAAACAATTGTAGTTAAATATAATCCTCATATCTTGACTCATAAGTCAATAGGTGGAGGGGAAGATGGAGGAAGATCTAATCAATTATTCAGAGGATAGAGAGATTGCATTACTGGCTTCTATCTTTAGCTCTGGATAAAGTATGGAAGGAATCTAGGCATATGAGGGAGAAATTTCTACAAAACAAGGGGAAATTCCTAAGGTGAACTAGGAATCCTAAGTTCCAAAGGCAATTATAAAAGCTTCGCAGAGGCAAACGTTGTACCAGTCATAAATTCCGTACAGGACAACAGGAGAGATAAGGATGTCAGAAGCAGTAACTCTTGGTACAACTCTGAGCTTACAGGTCATTTTGAAGGGGGAGAGCCTCATTTATTTGGCATTCAAAGGACGAGTGATTGTTTGAGAAGAAATGTAACAGGCAGTTGCAGTTGAAAAATGTAGACAGAAAAGCATCAAAAGAAGAAGGGGTAGGCTCCAGACAGGGTTTTGGCACATTATCCATATCTGAATTGTCAAACACTAGTTCTAACAATGATTCTGCTTGCTGTAAGTTGAAGCCTAGTGTTCCTAGAAAGAACTCGGAGGCTTTGGTTAATCCAGTCAATCAGGGAGTCCATTCTAGTGCGATTGAGTGTGATGCCACATCAGCAGATGATGATGAGGATGATGGCACATCTCATGGAGAACTGGCTAGCATGGATAAAGAAGATGATGATGAGAGTAACAGTGAACGGTCACTTGCATCAAAATTTTGTACATTCACCACTAGTGGAAGCAACTTTATGGAACAACATTGGTACTTCTGCTACACTTGCGATCTGAATGTTTCTAAAGGGTGTTGTTCTATTTGTGCCAGGGTGTGCCACAGGGGTCACAGACTTGTTTACTCTCGTTTAAGCCATTTCTTTTGTGATTGTGGAGCAGACCCTTGGGACATATTTCTGGAACCAACAATAAAATGTACTTGCTACCTCACAATAGAAACCCAGGGTTTACGTTGACCATTGCCTCTTTCTCAGGATTTTTCTACAAATGAATCTCAACCTATTTTAGTGGATCAATCTCTATTAAGTTTGATGTACCTTCTACGGAGACTTCATACAGGAATGTCATCACACATACATGCAATATGAATTTCTAATATAAAGTGCTGATGGTTAGACATGAGAACTATCTTGATTAAAATATGAAACAATTTCTAATTACCAAGCACTAGTAAAGGGACACTAACCTCCAAAATTCTCCCACTTTTCATCACTACAGTCCTGTCCGCTGTGCATATTGTGGATAGCCTACAAAACAATCCCATGGTAGTTAGGGTTATGAAGATCAAACTGATGTACCTTGTAGAGTTTGGATGTGTAAAAAAAGCAGAAACAAAGACAGAAATGTATTGTATGAACTAACCTATGCGTAATAACAAGGATGGTACATTTTTTCTTGCTATTGCTTCACACAATTCTTTCAATTGTTTGCTGCAGAGAGTTCATATGCAAAAAGGCACACTGAGCTTAAAGAAAACCTATATCAAGATTTGCATTTGAACTGATGACAAGAATATCACATTAAACTGAGTATCCAAGTAAAGGATTTTTTTAAATGCTACCTTACCAAGCATTATACCTTTATATAATTCTCACTCTCTACATCTAGAACACTGGTTGCTTCATCAAGGACTAAAATTGTGGGTTCCCTTAGAACTGCTATAGCAATGGCAATACGTTGCTTCTGACCTCCACTAAGACGAGCATTACCAATAAGAGTTTTGTAACCATCTGGCAAGGACATTATAAACTCATGTGCATCTGCCTGTTTTGCAGCCCATTCTATGTCCCTTTGGCTGACTTTCTATACACAACCATAACTTATATTGGAAGCAATATCCATGCTGAAGAGGAGTGGCTCCTGAATTTCAATAGGTTAGATAAAATAATACCACTAGATTTTCTTATATCGTTTGTTGCCTGAAGCTTTTCATTAAAATAGATATCTGTACCTAACTCACAACTCCAATTTCTGACCGGAACCATTTCACATCAAGCTCGTTCAGAGGAATACCATCAATTTGTATCTGCAAATATGCCTTATATCAACTAACTGGTAAGAAAAATGCAACTTTTTTGAGTCTTGACAGTACAAATTGAAATATAGCAGTTGTGTGCCTCCACCCTAAGAAAGAACAGTCTACTAAGAAAGCTAGCAATGCTTTGCACAAGTATGTAATAAGGAAGAACGGAGCAATAGAGAAGCAAAGGTCATCCACATCAACCAAAATTATGCTCCAACAGAAAAACAGAGATATTAACTAGTACTTCACTGTATAGTGCACTTGCTGTAAATTAGAAGTATAACAAGAAAGTGAATACAAGAAATAGAGATTTCCAATTAGCTTTTTGTAATTTTTTGTAATTCAAAATAATAAAAACGGTTTAAAACAGAACTAGCTAGAATGCTTTATCATAAGATTATATAATTGGTTCCAATTTTTATGGCATGTCTAGTTGTTTAAACAGCAAAGAAAATAAATCAAGTTCCCAAAGGTCAAAGAGGCCCAGATTCTCCATTGCCTATTGTTAATCATCATGTTGGATGAGGCTTAAATCTGTGATTTTTATCACAAGGGTTGACATCCAGCATGGTACCCATGGATTTTTTTGATAGATTGGGGATACACACCTTATTTGTTTAAAGATGATGCTTCTATTTGATTGGGGTGGTGTTTTGATGCAGGAAACTCACTTTTCTCCTTGATGAATTTTTATTGTCATGGCTCATATACTTGTATACTTATTCATCATGCCTAGAGACTACTACACCTTGGTTCATGCATGATGGTTCTAGCACCAAAGGGGCTGGATATTGGTGATATGAGGGAGTAGCACGGCCTCATATTATTCTTGGAGCATCCTAGAGACAAAAGGTTATCTCAGAGAGGCCTTGTTTTTTGAAAGACTTTTTGGAATTCAAACAATCGACAATGGCATATGTGAACTCTTAACCATGCTCAAAAGCATTCTGGTGTGCACAAGGTTGTTCTCACAATTCGTTGCAATATAATTCCAAAGAGTTGTTTGTATAAAATATGAACACAAAAGGGAAGGTTCTATGATCTATCTAAAGTGATTGGAGATGGGAAAGTGGAAAGCCTATGAGATGGAGGGCATTTATGAGTTCTTGAGACACTCCTGAAGCATAGGAATTTGCTTAAATAAAAAGTGCGGGCTTGGAGATCCAATGGACACAGATGTTTACAGCAGTGTCAATCCATTTGGAAGCTCTTGCCTTCTTTAAACATAAATTTTAGGGTTGGTTATTGCTTCATCACAAATTAATTGTCAAGAGTAGACTGCACAAAGTTGGCGCTACCAATTTGGCCTGAGTAGTGTGCGGTAAGGAGACAGTGCAGCGCGTTTATTGGAAATTTCAGGCTACCAAAGTCTTTTAGTCATGGTTTCAAGCTGAATTTCAATCTTTGGTTCTAGCTCTACTTTCCTAGAAGGGGCCCCTCCTATTGGACACTTGGATGGTCAAGAACAACTACAAATTACTTGGCTTTCAATTTATTTGGTTGCAATTGGTTTTATGTAGAAACATCATTGCAAAGTTACTTTCTATTAGGTTCCTCATCCTCTTTCTCTTGGGGTTTTGCAATGTTTTAAGGAAGAGTCAGTTCTACTCATGTGAATTCACTAATGTATTTATGCCATAATGTTGAGTCCCTCGCCATGATGGCTTGGGTCCATATGATGGCCTTTCTAGCTTTTGTGTACCAAGACTTTCTTGGTTCTCTTGTTGTCTATATGATGTAAGTATCTTGAACTCTGTTATACTTGTTTGCAACTTTTCTCTTTAATGTAATATATGAAGCATTTGAAAAAAATGTTTTCTCCTAGCTAAGATAAGATACATTTATTAATGTCTAATGAATGACCAAAACAGTAGGTTAATGCCATTGCTAAGTACAACAATGTTGATACAAGGTGGGAGCACATGAGCAACTCTATAAAAGCAAAAAAAATAGAGCTAATCTCCAAATAATGTCTCACCATGAACAACAAAGATGAAAGAAAAATACACCTAGAGAGGGAGTGCCAAAATCAGATACCAATGTGTGTGCGCTGTTCAACTCTTTAAAAATTGAATCAGGTTGACCCTTATCTATTTTAGATGTGGATCATCAACAGATTTAGTGAAAGTAGTTAGAAAACAGAAAATAGGGGGGCACTTGCTTTAGTAGGAGAACAAAACACTTCCAACATAACTAAACAGCCCTGTATTTCAAAAAAGAATAGAATTAGGTCACCTGGACAACCTTTAGACTGATTGACAGCCCATCCATAAACAATCAAGTGAAACCTCAATGGTATACAAATCTCTGGCGCTTGCCTTGGCATCAGAGACAGTTATCGGTTATCCTTGCAATCAACCAATTCATTCTCATAATAAAAGAAATGGTTTGATTTTCAAGATCCTTTTCAATCCTAAAGATATATGCTCCTACATACAAACCACTGACCCAGGAAAATGAGAGCAATGAATCAACAGTTCTTCATTTTTGTCGACAGTAATCACTCACATTGCAGTATTAGGGTCCTCCCAGGCTCACCTGAGGGAACAATACAGATGGGAAATCCGGTGCCAAGAATTGGACAAATTGGCGGCTTACATGTTTACACAAAATTGGCAACTCAAAGATCTGACACAGCCTCTAACAAATAAATTGTTTCCTTCCAAGGAGATGGCCCGACATCCAAAGTTTAACCTATAGAGCATCCTTTGAGGCCAGCATCCTTCTTCTTGCACCGAGCCACCCATTTCCCCCCACTAAATGTACATGTCACCAATACTAAGATTTCAGGAAGGGTGCCAGATTCCATTTGGCAATTTTCAGTTTATAATCATGTCAATTCTCTTTTATATACTCGTTACCACACATGTAAAATGTGAAAAAGCTACTAAATTGAAATCCGTGAGAAGAGAATAGACAGTGTAATAATAATATAACAATAGAGTATTGATACATCACAACCAAATAGAAAAACATAAAGCAACCTGCAAAATCAACTTGTTGGTTCAAATATCAAAACAGATGGCACACACAGAATGTAAGAAAGTCCATTAAAATATATATCAATATAGGTGCTTTATTTACAGAACAATAGAATGTCGTTCAAACATTTATATTTTGTGTTAACTGCCTTTCATTTAAGGCCAAAGCATCTTGCATACAAGCAGCATCAAACCCTCAACGCCTATTCTCTAAATCATAACCCAGCTCTATAAGATCCAAACAGTTGACTCACACCGTAAAGCGCTTTCCAAGCTTTTGAATTGCAGAATATATTTTACGCCTGGCACCGACAGCATTGATTCCCATCTCCTTAAGATCATCTAATGTCAACAATGGCAAGACATCCTTGTCCACTTCGTGCATCTCAAAGAGTTATGCGTATCTACCCAATCCAAGTCCATTCAACCAGGCCCTGACATCCTTTACCATACCTAAGTAGTGTGCAGCACTAAGCTTTTTATCGTCATCGCCATTTCGATCCCTCATTCCATCTTGCTTAGACCTAGTGTTGGAGTCAGAGGGGAAATTCATCCCACTACCATTACCATATTCCGTGGAATCTTTATTGTTATGAGCCCATGTTTCCTCCTCCCTCTCGTTCCCAGACACTTCCCCCACTGTATGATGGCACTCAGATGAACCCAAATTAACAGGCCTGGAATCAGGCGAATCCAAGTGAATTGTATAGGTCTCCTTCACTGGGCTCCTTGACGTATCCATATTAGAGTCCTTGAAGCATTCAGGAGTATCAGCATCATAAGAGGCCCCAAACCCATTATCATCCCTGGAACCCTTGTCCTGCCCATTATTATTGCTCTCAGGGCTCACTCTCATGGTCGTAGTCATCTTTCCAACTAAGCCCACACCCCTCCTACGTGTCCTACCATGCCCGAGCTTCTTACTAACACAAATAGGGTTCAGCTGCATTTTCCCACCCTCGTCAGAAGGAAACCCACAATGAGAAATTGGGTCATCTAAAATGACCTGTTCATCACTACTAATGTTTAACAAAGGCCGCGTTTTTGATAACTTACCGGACCCGCCTGGGAAATCTGAAGCATTTCGGAAGAACCCAGTTGGTGGCTGATTCCACTGCTTCTGCTTCTTCCTCCTGATAAGATCCTGTGAAGAATAGGCATAGGCAACAGACTGGTCTCCTATCTCTCCCAATCTCACACTGGGTCTTCTTTGTCTCTTGCTATTCACAACAATATCTGCCGAGGAGCCCCCCATTGGAAGGAGAGGCCCTGTGCATTGCCAGTCCCCCATCAAATCAATTTGCAAATGGCATACACTCGATCCTTCAAAACACCATCATTCTAGATCACACAACCCTCAATTATTTCTTTTGGAACAACAAACCAACACAAACTTATGGACAAGGGCAGAGAATAATACATGTATTTCTCTATACACACTAATCAGAGTTTCAAGGTGTAGTTGCTCTTATTTCCAAGTCGAAGGTTTGAATCCCTGTAAAGTAATCTAGCCCATATGGCCCAATAGAAGACAATGAGGCCGATATTTGATGGGCTAATGATTAAAAGGTTTCGTTTATAATTTTTACTGATAATGAATCAAAGCAGGTTTTCAAATATTTTTACACTTGACATTTAAATGTATTTTTTTAAATGATTGATCAATTTGCATTTTATTGTTTATGTAGATCTAGAATTTGTTGCATCCACTTTTATTGTCTCCCATTTAACTATAGGTTGGGTTCAATATAAACATTATAAAAAGTCAATATTAATGTAATGGAAAGAGGGGTAAGAAAATAAATAAGGTGGTTAGGCATATCGACATTACATTAGGATCCCTTACCTTCCTTCTTTTCTGGTACCATAAGTCATTTAGGTTGTGATGCTGAGATAGTCTTGGCTCTTTTATTAACTTAAAAATATCAATATATACATGTATTTCAAAATCACCATGGCATTCCTACTTCATGGTGTAATAAGGCCTAAGAAAAAAACAAAAAAATCTATAAAAAAAATCTAATATATACATGGACCCTTCATTATATAAATGAGCATTGAAAGTGTAGTAGCACTGCTCATACTCATACATTTTGGAGCATTCATGGACCTCTACTAATTGGTAAATATCACAATTTCTCTATTGGGCTTGTTTTGAAGACGTACAAATGTTTGTATTTGAACTATGTGTTGTTAGAGATTTAAGATAATAATAAATAGAATAAAATACAAAGATTTATATTCAACTATAAGCTCTAAAACTAAACCTTGAAGATGACGGCCTTTGATTTTGAATGAGGGTTTATACAAATAATTTATGTCCGAGGACCAACCAAGCCACGATTAAAAATTTGTAGAATGATCTAAGGTGCCTATGATGGATAGTTTTCTGCACAAAAATTTCTTCTCTAATAAGATTTAACACATTACCACACAATTAGAATCCACTTAGAGACCTAGGAATTTTTCAATATTGTTAGCATGTTACGATTTCTTTAATAGTTGACTCTAAATTGCTTTAATTTTATTTATCTCTTTTCTTTCATGTATCTATATTGTAGAGGAATTGAGCATTTGAGAGGCTAAGAAATCCATTACACATTACAATCGACTTAAATGCTTCAATAAGAACAAGATTGGACTTACACTCGCACCAAAAAAATTAAAAGTTTCTTTCTTGAGAACCCCCTACAATATTGAGAAATATTCAAAACAATTCATCAATTATATTTTTCTTGAAAAGATAATATTAAATTGGAACCATGGATTTTGAGAATTATAGAGTCTATGGAAGTTAGCAGAAACATTATAATTAAATTGTGAAATTGTGAAATTATGCCTTCTGATGCGCCATCACTTAAGAGACGCTTGCTAGGCTAGCTGTCGCTTAAGCGACGCTTATGAGCCTAGTCATCGCTTAAGCGACGCTTATAACCACAATTTAAAAAAAAAATTAACTTTGTGATTTTTGGTAGGTTTAAAAGAAAAAATCCACGCACCGTTGGAAGTAACCGTCGGATTTTGGATTGAAATGTAGTAGTGTATGAATCATGATTTCTAAAACATTACTGTTCAAGTAATGTATATAAACAAATACCCTGATATTATGAACCAACTTCTCATATGATCTAGATTTCAAAGATTGCTGAAAAGTAAAAGGATGGAACTAAGAAAATGTCTTAGTCCATATCTTAATAGATTCTTGATTTGCTTGGATTCTTCTTTTAGTATCACTTATTTCTATGCCAAGTTGATATTCTTCCTTTGAAACCAAAAAAGCAAGAAATTCTGTAATTTCAGGTTCTATTTGTTTTTCTTCTTTAGCTTCTTTCCATGATTCTTCAATTCCCTCATCAAATGAGGAAGAATAAATGTATAGAGCAAGATATTGATGCTGAGGATACTTATGGATTTGCTGCCCATTTTAGAAGATGGATTCTTTTTTAGTTATTGACCTGATACTGCAACAAGGATTAAAGAAACCCTTTGTAGTAATAATCCCTTCTCTACTCAACAAATTTTTGAACATCTTTAAACTTGTACTGGTTCAAATGTCTTGAGTCACAGGTAGGTCAGTAACACGATTCTTACATCACCCAAATGTTTCAAATTTTAAAACTAATTTAAACTATTTGTAGAAAAATTATTCATGAAGGAAATCAAATGCATTCAAAAATCAAATAAACTAAGTTGAAATTAAGTGTTTTGGGTGGAAACTATCATAATATTTTAAATAATCTAATATGCAATCAAAAACTAAAAGAAATCCAACTCTACACTATGAAACCATAAACTAAAAAACATTCCTACTTGAAAGAAATCTTACTTTTGCTGAAGAAAAATAACTCTTACATACTATTGAAAGGAGAAACACACTTGCCTAAAAAATAACTGCAAGAAAGGAAACTACCTAGATTTAAAAAAAAACAAAAACATATAAGCGTGGAATTAAACTATGTGAGAGTAAACTATCGATATTTGCAGAAATGGAAACATAATCTAAACCAACTTTGCATAAGAACAAATTTGTGGAAGAAGAACAAAAAGGATTTGGGCCACTCGACTATAGTGGATGCACAGGTTATTACCTATATTCTTACTGTGCTCCCCTCCCCCTTGTTGTGTAATGTAAAAGTAGCCTATCTACATATAATCCAACCGCTTTAGCACCTCTCTAGCAACGGCATGAAAATGTTGGGTAAATATATCACTACAAATAACCTTCATAAAATGTCAACCCAGGGAGGTAAACTTTGAGGCACAAGCACTGTATGTGCAGGATTAGGGCCTATCCTAATCTAATCTTGTAACACCCTGGTTTTGACCCCATTTGCATTAAATGTATATGATGTTATATATTGTAATTAATCATCATGTGGAGCTAAATGAAAAATCCCCACCATCGATTTAACGTTTTATGTTCCTGCGATTAAAAATCGTTTTCTATGGTATATTTGTGGTAGCTGACACATTATAATTTTTCACATCATGTAAATATGCATTTTAATTAAAATACACACAACCAACTATGTCTATGCAACAAATAATGATATGGGGGCATGGCTTCCAAAGGATAAGGCATGGTAATATTTAACCTTTGAGGCCAATGCGGAAAATCCAAATGTCAATGGGAGAACCCATCAAACAGTTAACTACATTTCTTGTCTAATTCACCCAATCATTTAATTCTTCCAAAAATGGTTGAGTTAGTTAATACATGGGGATGGGAAAGAGTATGGCAGTCAGAAATTCGAATTGAAGAAGTCATCAGATTTTGGAAAACGTTTTTCTAACTTGTGGGGAAAGTAAATGTTGGGGAAGGCCTACCCAATCCATTAATCACCCATTACTTCCATTTTTCCTCACCCATTCTCCTTCACGTGGGTTTCCTTCATGCACTTGAACCTTCCTATGTGTTCATCCTTCATGTGGGAGTCATTTTCCTCATTTTTTCATGCACAGAAATTTGTTTTGGTATTGTTCAGTGAGTGAATAAGGAAGATTTATGTTTTTCTGTGTTTTCATGGATTCTTTAATTGATGGGAACCATTTTTTTACCTTGCTGAGTGGCAAGGATTCTAGATTCTCATTTTTGGGGTTTACAACATTCGTTTTGGCTCCCGTATTGCCATAGTCGCCTTCAGAAATCAGAAATACAATTTGGGTCTTGGAAGAGGTCTATTTTGGCTCTACTGTGTCATTAAAATATTGTTGATATCGTATTTCTATCCTTGGTGTTTTTTCTCCACCTTTTTCGAAGCTAAAAATCGATTTTGGCTCATGGGGCCATTTACCCACTTACCATTTCTGATTGTAGCTTCCAGGATGTTTTTGTCCATGTTCGACACTGTAATTATTGTGTACTGAATTTGTTTTTGGCCATGTTAGGAGCAAACGTCCCAAGGATACGAGTTGTTGTTAGTGGGTTGTTTTCACCCACATGGGCAATTAATTATGTTTCCAAACCGTTTTCCTCCACCCAAAAATTGTGTAATTGTTGTGTATGCATTTGTGCTTTGGTCTGTGTTGAATTGGGAGTGGAATTGAGGCTTGACCAGCTTGATAAATATATTGCATGAGGAACCTCACTGGGAGATCTTGAGGGATGAATGTTCCTTACTACACATCCTGAATAGCACTAGAAGGGAATGCATAGCATGAGGGAGTGTACAACCGAGAAGGGGATGATTCCTTGTGTTTGGTGTGTATGTGTTGGAAAATCCAAGTTAGATCTTCTGTAGGTGTCCATGGCTCTATGGTTGAGCTCAATAGCTTAGCAAATAAGCCTTTCCATCTCCTTGGAAGTATGATAAACCCAAACATAGCTTTGGCTTGACTGAGTTTTGCCATATATTTGGCTATGTGCGAGCCTGCTAGTTTCCTTTTCCTTAGGAAATCATGTACAGCTCGGGGCTGGTAGCGTTGCTGAGAGATTAAGGAGCACAATGGCCTATGGTTGGGTGGAATGTTGCAGCGACATCACTGGTTGCTGGACAAGCTTCTTCATAAGATAAGTATTCTTGTCTATTTCATCTCTGCAGTTGTATTTGTTGTTTAATGAAAATGGTGAACATGCTAAATGCTTGAATGGAATGTAGTTTTATTCCACTGTATGATAAATAATTATGCATCTATGCATGTTCTAGTTCAAAACATTCCAATTTTTATTATGTGTATGTTCATAGGGCTAGTTTACCAGATAGATAGTATTATGGTAGTGTCCTCTTCATTGATCGGAGGGTTGGAGGCTTTACAAATCTACTCTAAGATGATTTACTTTAATCTAGAGATTATTCATTTAAATTTAAAATCCTAATGCTAACTAAATAATCTCACATCTAAGATCTATAAAACATTTCAAATCCAAGCAGAAATGGAAATACCTTTTAAGCT
>LPNX010200911.1:6371-38868 GCA_001517045.1 Pseudotsuga menziesii
CTCCTTCAACAGGAATTTGCTATAGGACAGATTATGTGCAAAGCTTTTGGCAGTGTGAGTTCCCTCATCTACCACATATGGAATCCAATTTAACTCGATGAGCCTAAGAAATTCCACATTTTTTAACCAAGTAGCATAGAATTTGAAGGGGTTTCATGGATTCTTAGGGTTTCTTAATATTTCCAAATAGATAGGCATGTCATCTGAGACAGTTCCTGAATCCACCAAATGTTTGAACATCAGATCCCTCCCCAAAATAATTTCTTCCATGAGAAGTATGTCAAGTATTTTTGCAATTCTATCCTCCTGAGATCTTATATTTGTCCAGGTTGGCTTAAGCTTTTGAGGGTCAAGGTCCACCATCTTGATATTCTAGGGGATATTGCTGAAGAAATATGCCAAAGGATCTACCCTTGATTTCGGTCCCCATATTTCATGGGAACCTAAGGTGAAGTTGAAATCTCCACCTAGCACCACGTTTTCCCTTGTTGAAAGGTGGTAGGTTTGAAAAGCTTCCCAAAAAGCCACTCCGTTGTTGCAAGGGCCATAGATATTCAGAATTTTCAAGGACAAATTTGCCTCTACCTAAAAAATCCAAACCCCCATGCCAAAAGGGGCTCCCCGTGATTTTGAACAGTGCATTGTGGACTCGCTCCATCCTATTTCCATCCCACCCAAAAGACCTCTAGCACTCTAGGTTAGAAAGGTAAAGTTGTTTGTAGGTGAAGACAACATATTTGTAACTTCAAGTTCTATCTCTAATGTTTCATGGACAAGGATTACATCTAGTTTTTGTACCGAGAGAATCCTCTTTAGGGCATGTTTTTTACAGGTACTTCCCAGAACCTTACAGTTGAGGGAGAGAATTTTCATCTGGGAACCCCTTCATGGGCCCACACTGCTCTAAGTTCCCTAAAGAGTGTTTTCTGTTGGTCGTTTGCTTGATCATGAAGAGATTTTTGCTAAGCAAAGGAGAGTGTGAGGGTCTTTCTCATCCCTTTCCCTTTGTTGGAAGGGTAGGGTTTTCTCCTAGACTGAGGAAAGGAGTTGACAGAATAGTCAGGGAAGGGATATCCCCTTTTTTGAGGTGGAACTGAATCATGGAGGGGGTAGAGAGTGAGTCTAGAGAGAAATCCTGTGAGGGGGGTAAGGGGATCAAAGGAGGAGGGTCCAAAGAAGGTTAAAATCGGGGATGAGATGTCACCACCTGTGAGGAGAGAGGGAATTCATTTGAACAGGGATCCAACAGAGGAGGACTTATTTCATTTAAATGCAATTCACTCAAATGTTCATTTAATGAAGTGACTGGAAACATACCCGAGAATGGTCATGAAGCTTGCTGAATAGGAGGATCTGGTCGAGTTTTTGGGATGATAGTAACTTTTTCCTCTAAAGAGTTCAAGGGTTCTCCTATCTCAACAGCTTCTTGAATGTGTCATGCTTCATCCTGCCTTACTGTGGTCCTTCATGTTTCTTGATCCGCATCCTCCTTGGAGATCCCCCTCTTTCAGGTTGATGTTTGTGGAAATCCCAATTGACAATTTCTCACAAGATGTCTCATTGCATGAAAACGATGGAATATAAATGGAATCCCTTCATAATACAAAATTTGTTTTATGATTGTGGAACCCCATATCAGGTTTAAGTACTCCCTGAAATTTGTTTGAATTTGCAGAGAGATAAGAATTCTTGCCATCGATCATCGACGGGTCTTCAAAACAGAAAGGTATGCTTCCAAAAGCCCCCCAATTCATTTCCAAGGTCTCGTAGCGATCCTGGATTCCAAAACTTCCATGGAATTCCCAAGAGTCACACCCACACCAGGATTGTATCCATTCTTTCATTATCCACGTCGAACAGGGGTGTCCACTTCTTGAGTTCCATAATTCCAGTTTTGTTTCGTAATTTTTTTTGCATCCCTCTTGTTGTTAAACATGAATCCAAACCACAATTTGGAAAGAGTACCGGTTTTTTTGTTCATAATGAAGCAATCCCATCCAATTTCTTCAAACCTAGATTTCCATTTCCTCTGAATTAGGGTTATGCCCTCTAATATTCCTAACTAATGCTAGATCCGCCATCTCCACCACCTCTATGATTAATACGTTAACACCAAAAATAAGGTTTAGATGTCCACTGTTCATGGCAAGGAATTTATTTTTCCTCTTCCTATTAGGGTTTTTTCCTCCCCAAAGGTCATCATTTAAAGAACCCTCTCTAGAGTCTCTACTATTGTGATCTGACCCCGACCCCGGTGGGGTTCCATTGAAATCATCGGGTGGCAGGAAAGAATAAATGAATCCTTCAGGACTGAAATCATCGATTCCCTAACTGGAGGCGCATAAAAGAACTATTCTGAGTATGATTGTAGGGTTCCAATCCACCCTGCATCCTGTAAATCAAAATCACTAAAATAAACATGCTCTAGCAAAGTCGTAGGGTTTGGGTCAATTGCAAAGAGTGCTTCATTGTTCACAATAATGGCTTTCAATGGGGGGACCCTAGATTTGAAAAGTGATGGAGGGGAATAGGGAAAAAGGGTTACCTCCAAAATTCGGATCCAGTAATATTGCTGCTAATGGTGTCGATGAGGAGCCTGCAACTTGGTCTAGTGGGTTATTCGAAGACCTGTCAGTAACCATAGCTTCCATAACTGATGTGGTTTCTAGATCGTTTCGAGATGGCATGAGATCCGGTGATATAAGAGTCTCGACAGGGAAACAAACCGTAGAAAAATCTTGGGCAGTGACAAGAGACTCACTCTCCCATGTGTCTTCCTTTAAGGCTAAGGATTGCTCTTCTTCACTATATTCCATATGACTAGGACAGGAAAAAAACTAAAAACCCTTTACGTAAGAAGCTAAGATTAGGGGCAACCAATTTAGCGCCTGAGGGCTTTCAAGCTGCAACAAAGAACCTTCACTCCATCTTCTTTCTCATCAAACTAGCCCTTCAAAAATATATTTTAGTAGGATGGGGGGATAAGGATCAATTATAGATGTTTCCATTTTTTTTTACGTTTCTTTTCTTCTCCAATATTTTTCAGATCGTTATCCATGCTTTTGGGTAAGTTCCAAGATTATTTTTTTGTGAAAATTGAAATATCCAAAATTCCATTTTAGACAATATGACTCATAATTTTGGATTACATGAGTCAAATTAATATTTAAAATTTCCTTTTATGATTTACTTAGGTATTTTGGATAAATGGTCTACGTGGTGGAAATGAAAAGTGGTTAATGACATATAGGTTTGATAAGGGTATTTCACATGCAAGGTGGATAAATTTTGGTGTTAACATGATTACTAAACATAGTTTCTGCAAACATATTAACAATTAAATAAAAATCTAGAATTTTTTTAGAGAAAATAATAGATATCGATTTCCCTCCAACTCTTTTTAGGTTGAAATGTATATTGAAAAGTGTATTACACCCACTTATGTTTTCCTCATTATCTTCCCCTACCTCCATTTTTACATATGATATCACCCCATTTATGAGGGTGAGAGGGGGGATTCACATATGGGAGGGGTGGGGGTGGATGGTAGTAATAAGGAAAACACACCGACACACACACACACACACACACACACATATATTATGTTTTCCTCATTATCTTCCCCTACTCCAACTTTATATATGATATCACCCCATATATGAGGGTGGGTGGTGAAAACATACTATATATATGGTTTTCTTATTACCACTAACCACCCCTATCCCTATTGGTGCCATATTTTTTTCTCATTTTCTTTCCACATCCCCACTATTTATAGGAGAGTGGAGATGAGACCCTCCATATGAAGGTTGGGGGAGATAATAAGAAAACCATATTAATTTTTCTTTAATATCCTCATACCCACACTTCAAGAGTTGGGATGAGGAGAAATAATAAAGAAAACATATTATTTTAAGATTTTCTAATATATTTTTCATTGAATAATAATATTGTTCCATTCACTTATAAATGAATCTTCCTTTCAAAAAGAAATTAACATATTCATATCTATTTTTATTCAATCTTTAATCATATAATTCAAATCAAATATATTATTTAATTATTGTATATTCTTTTAATATTGATATTTTATTTTTAAATTTGTTATTTGTTTTCAAATAAAATTAATTTATTTTATAATAAATATTTATCACTTCATTTTTATTCAAATAAACTTTAAATAGAATTTAAATTCATATTATTATTTCTATATATTTGTTTTATGTAAATATATACTTTCTCAAAGTATTGAAGTTCTACTTTCTAATTTTAATTTGATTGTTAAATTTAAAATGAAATTAAAATATAAAATAGATAAACTTTACCACTTCAAAATTATCCTCAACATTTAACCATTTAAATTTAAACTATTAAAAAATAAATAATCTTTATCATTTCAAAATTCTCCTCTACATGTAATCTTTTAAACTCTAGAATATTAGCTTGAGTAATTTTTAAAAATAAATAAATAATAACTTTTGAAAAAATAAATATATATAATAAACATATAGACATTTTTTAATTACACATTCTGTAATATAATTTAATTTTAATAACATTTTGTAAATTTATTTTGACCTTAATTTAAGATGAAGCGTTGGTGATCGGAGATAATAAATATAAAACAAACATAACTCTATAAGCTTGTAAACTAACCGTTATCATATTATATTTTAAGTGATCCAAATTCCATGATACTTTATTAAATTCCATTTGTTTATTATATTTAGATTAAAATCTAAACCTTTTTTAAAAACAAATTTCAATCTGATTTTTTAACTCCATTTTTTAATATATTTAAATTAACATATAAACTTTATTTTTAAATATATCTCTCTCACATAATTTGTAATGGTACATAAACAAATTCAACTAACTAAACCAACTATAGTTTTTACTTTCTAGGTTCTAAGGATATCTCTTTTATTTATTGTTTATTGTGAGAATTTTTCATTGTATACATATAACTAAAATTTTAACATTTTTGATAAATTTTGGTAATTTTAATTAATTAGTGCTTAATTTCATTATATATAACTTACATTCATTTATTTGGAATATTTATTTTACAACTTCTAAATAAATTTTACAAATTTATAATTATTCATAAGCATTCTAAATCTCATTTAGTATGGAAATTTATTTTAAAATTTTTAAATAAATTTTACAAATTTAAATAATTATTTTTGAGTAATCTAAATCTAATATTAATAATAAGATAGTTGACTAAAAAATAGAATAGATGTAAATATAAAACAAACATAAAATCGCATACTTTGAAATTGGATAGGTATTACTACTCATCAATGATCAATGTTGTTGAACAATCATAGTTAAAACTGAAGAGTGAATTACTTAGCTTATCTAGCTAAAGCATATCCTACTTGTATTTATGCAAGTGTTTCGGTGGAGACCTTGCCTTGCGTTTTAGAAACTAAGATTCCTAGGTATGGACAGTTATTGTAACTATGCTATGTTGTTTTTTATTGTAACTATGCTATGTTGCTTTTTACCATACACTAGAGCTAGTTTTTAATATGTATAAGTGTATCATATAAAAACTATGTAACATCGAAAAATGTTTGAACTATAATAATGTGGGTAGATATTTCGAACAACATGGAGGTAGGTGGGGTCTTAAAGGTGATCAGGTGAAGGGTAGGAAAGTGTTTTCCAGCTTGACGAGGGTTTTAACCTACTCGAGCTCTAGGGTTTTTTCATTCTGCGTTCTACTTTGCGCTGTGGGATGGGGGGGCAGTCGAAGGCTCGCGACCCCTCCATCATTCGACTCCGTGTTCACCATGCCAACAGTGTTGGTTCGATGCATCAACTTCTTGCATATAATAAGGTCGTTATAGGTTTGTTTTTATTCCTTTTATGCACAGTCGGTCCTCTTATTACTGTAAGTTATTTTTATCAGTGATTATTAACATGTTTCAACCTTAAATCTATTGTTTGCCCAGCAGGAAAAATCGTTGGTTTGCGTAACGCATACGTTGGGTGTGCATATATTTGGATTTGTGTCGACCAAGACCTCTGAGCCTCAAACCCTTTGGTATTTGGTGATGTGGACATCATTTTTTTCCATTTTGGACTCGCCACGTTGGAAGTTTTCTAGGGATCAAATGAGCCGATTCGATAAAATGGTAAATATTTTGGTGTTTTGCTTCAATGTCATTTACTGGCAGAGATATGATGGTTTTGAAAGCTTTAGGGCTTATCACAGTATTACTGTTAAACCTCTATTTTACAAAGAGACCATGACTTTGCATAGAAGTTATAAAGAAGCCCTTATTGTAAATTTGATGTGAAGAATTTATGGCAATGTAACTATTTCAAATTCGTTTTATAACAATGTTTTTAAAGACCGTGAAATGTTCTTGTTTTCACTCTTAACTTAGTTATACTTGTTAATGATATTACGTTGTGTAAAGTTTAACCGTTTTGGGCTTCCAGAATACTCTGTGTATCATTATGTCTTCTCTATTTGAATATGTGTAAATAAAATTATGTGTGATCTTGGTTAACAGGTGCGTAATAAGTATTTATTGCTTTTAGTTCCCTTTCTTGTCGATACTAAGTTTTAAATATGTTATAAGAGATTTGTTGTGTTCTTTTAGCGATTTGATAATTTATTGAAAAGGAAAGAGCCTTACAGGCATCGATTTCGTGACCTGTAATAAACTTCTTTAGATGACAACTATACGAAATATAAATATTGCATTTTTTCGACTTTGTGGGTTTAGTTTGGTTAGATTTATTGTGTTTACATTTTTGTTAAACATAGGATATTCAGTTATAGGTTTTCATTTAATACATTGCTTGGTAAAATATTGGCCTTACGGGCCTCGAAGCCTTGACCTATTAAACGTTCTAAAAAGATAAATTATATAGAGTTTTTTTATTTAACTACTAGTCATTAATGTAAAAGTGTTTTAACCCTAACTATTTTGGAACAATAAATCCTTTTGGTTGTGTATTGCTGATACTATCTACTATATATATATATATATATATATATATATATATATATATATATATATGTCATTTGGATGGGTTTTAAACCCTCGGTTACAAACCATAAATTGTTAGAAGCATAAATTTTATTTGTTTGAAGAGATTTTACTTGTTTTCAAAGGGAAAAGAAAACCCTAACTATAATGAAGTTCGCTATTTTTTTACACGATAATACCTCTGTTTTTTGACGATAATACTATACACTATTTAACTAGTTATGATATTTATTATCTGATGAAACCTACATGTAGAAGTATGATACTATTCTAGCTAAGAAATATAAATAATTAAACCACTATTCCAGTATACTAAAGCTTACTGGTTCTACTAAGAAAATCTATGTAAATAGTAGCATTTATGTACTATTGAAGCCCCAACTATGTATGTGGTTGATTAGGGTGTATAAGGCTTGTAACACACAGAGAAAACCCAACCAAAGGCTTCAAACAATCCCATGCAGGTATTGTTCTATCCTTGAGCTTTTTGGGATAGTGATCTCCCACGGATACTTTTGTAGCCTCCACTCGCTTATGCTTGGATTTGATCCACAGAAGATCTATTTCCCAAATAGGAAAACAATATAGGTGGAAAAAAAAAAGGAAAATCAAATCTAGCTAAGAGAATTATCATGAAACCTAAGCTACCTAGAGAAGATTTTGGGTTGATTTGCACGTGAACCAGAGGTGTAAGCAAACAAGTACTTTTCATGCAATCAACAAAAATGTAAATCAAATTAGAAACTCATCACTTAATTCACAGCTAATTAATGAAAATTAATTAGTTAGTGACTTAAGATTCTATCATTCTGAATTAACCTGCATAGCACATGTAAGTTGAAAAACAAACATATTATGTTGCTAAATATTACTATTCAATTATTCATGGAAATAGATAAAGACAGCTCATAAAATAAATTTAATGCAGCTTTATCAATGCATTAATAAATAACAGAGATAAATATGAGTTAAATAAACACATTTAATAATTGTAAATAATCAACGGCATTATTTGTCCATTTGAAACAAAAAATATTGAAATATTTTTGAATAAATTCATTCAGACAAAGACAAGAGATAAGAAATGACAATACTGTATTGAGTTGAAGTCCAGTAAAAAATTACATAAACCATATGAAAAACCAGAGGTGTTGTTTCAATCTCTTGTATCATTTTTTTTTCTTCCAAAAGTCCAAAAAAAAAATCCCTAATACATTCGAGATCACCCTTTTAAATAATTATTACAAAAAAAATGAATCTCCCCCTAAAGGGGATCAAAGCCTAAACAAAGCTAATATCCCAAGAAATCTCTCCACATCTTCTAGATATGGAGCAATTCCTCAATATTGGGGTAACTCGAAGATTCAATTCCAAGCTGGGCATTGCACTTATGATCTTCAATATCATTCTTAGCCAGTTTATGCCAAAATCGGATATAGATGTGGATCTTTTTCTCCACCGCAAATGGCTATTTGATCAACTGATCTACATCGTGGATGCTGATGTGGTCAAGTTTCTTGATCTTCTCCTCTCCCTCATCCCTCCGCTGCTCCACTCGCTCAATCATCAATCGAGGTGGACATGCTTTTTCAATAAGCACCATTGTAGGAAAGGACAATTCATCCATAATGTTGTCAATTGCATACCATCTTTTGTTGCAAATGGCCTGTGCTTTATTTATGGCTTCAACTATTGTCTCATCTAGATCTTCTTAGGCTCTAAAGATAATCTTGATCCTCTTAATCTAGAAGTTAGTGAGAAAAGTAACATTATCTCACTTATCTTTCATGTACCTTTTCCATTCTATCACTTCATCATAAGCCTTCGAAGCTTGTTCTCTCTTCTCAACTAGGTCTTCCAGAACAACATACATCTTGTCAAAAACCATGTGAGTTTCAAAGATATTATATAAAGTTTTAAATAGCTGACAGACCAAATCATGATGTTCCTTGTTGGTTCTAATAGCAAGCTCTTTAAATTCTTCCTGGGAAAACTTGGAAAACGAAGATGAAGCTACACTTGTAGTTGCATCTTCACATTGTCTTTCTAACAGTGCAACCTTCTCGACCAAAGTGGAATTAACAGTATTTTTTCTTTGCAGCTATTCACTGAGGGAAACATTCTTCTCTTGAAGTTCATCATACATGTTCTCATGTTGCCTCTTAAGTTGTTCCAGTTCTTCCTTCAGACTGACAATTTCTACTCTCTGTTTATCAAATTGTCGGTTCAAAGTGTTAACAACATCAAAATTGGCACATGTAAAAGCCCCTAAAATAGATGCAGTATCTATGGCATATGCCCGTAGGTCACTTGATCGCTGGGTCCACACAACCTCATTTGCAACAGATATTTCCATATCACTTTGATCCCTATTCCTCTTCTTACCCTTCTTCACCATTGACTTATCAGCTTTACTGTATCGATATTCTCCTAGGGATATCACAAAATCTTCATTGAATTCATCCCTCTTCTCATCAATGGGGGTTATACTAATGCCTGTGGATATCAGAGAAGACGTTTGGGTTGTGGTGTGAGATCAAATCCAATAACAAGGCAGCGGAGGCTACAAAAGTATCAGTGGGAGATCACTATCCCAAACAGCTCGAGGATAGAACAATACCTACGTGGGATGGTTTGAAGCCTTTGGATGGGTTTTCTCCATGTGTTGCAAGCCTTAGACACCCTAATCATCCACATACATAGTTGGGGCTTCAACAAATGTGGAATGTGGGATGCAGGAGGTTTTTTTTATATTTGCTTTCATCGATCCGCAATTTGCATCCTGCATTTTGCGGAATGCAGGTTGCGGATTTGTCATTTATTAATCGTTTAGTTTGCGTGTGTCCGCAACCCGCATCCTGCAAAATGTAGAATGCGGGGTGCGGAGCTGATTGAATAAGCTTTCATTGTTTTGTGATTCCGCATCTTGCATCCCACAAAATGCGGAATGCGGGCTACAGAATGATTAATACAATTTTTGAATTTCATGTTTGGCCCCTGCATCCTGCAAAACCTGATCCTAACCGTTCTTTTCACCCTAATCCTACGGTCTATATTATTACCCATGAATTATAAATATGGCGGTCTTATTTACGATGTTTTCATTCTTTTTACCACTATAATTTGTTCTCATGTGTGATTTTACATCCAGATTTTACCAAGCAATTTCGACAGTGTTCACTGCAGTTTCAGGTTGATTATCACGTCGCTTTCTCATGATTTGAATTGCTTACTGTGATTCCTTTATATTTCTTTTTAATTACTAGTACCAGCATTAGAACATCACATGGAAACATCCAAAACACCCCGAATTACTAGGAGAAAAAAACTCCAGAAAGACATGTTTACGAAAGACCCAAACTTTCAATGTCTTCTCTAACACCAATGTCCAAGTGTCTGAAACCTACCAGTTGGATTGGTCTCTAGTTTATTCCATCTTTGATAACAATGACCTTTCATACTTCCAGGGTAATCAACTCGTTTAGGAGAGAATTAGGGACTTTGGCCTTCATATGATTGTTGCAAGACCGACCGTCTTCCATTACAATGATGCAATTAGATGGATTATAGACCACTCTAATATGAAATACCATTCCTTTAACACCAATATTGGAAAGCAATTGGCCAATTTCCACTTTGAAACCTTTGTGAGAATTTATGCCCTAAAACCTTCTACACAACCCCTCAATGCAGACTTTATTAGAGCTACCAAGTCTAGGTTCAATTTCGACCAAATGTTGAAATTCTAGATGGTTGAACCAGACAAGTTCTCCCAGAGAAAAGACAAAATTTACCCCATCGAATGATTCAAGGAACCTTATTCCCTGCTTGCAGCAATGTTATGCAGGCTTTATGGTATCCCTAAGTGTTCTTACTTCAAGGAAGAATGGGCCCCCATTGCTCACCATGTCATAACTACGGGTGAATCCTTCCCTTGGGCTTCAATCCTATCACTTGAACTCAAAAATGACATAGAAGAGTTCCAGAAAGCTACTGCTAGGAAGAAGCCCAAATTTTATCTTTCTTCCTTCATTGTAGATATCTTTTATGCCGAGTTCTGCTTCCCCAATTAACCATTCATATTTATCATTCCGAGCTATGGGATAAGAATTATGTAACCAGGTTTTATGATATATGTAATAGTTTCCTCGGCCGGGTCTATTTCCTGATTTTCAACAATGAAGCTATTGCGTTCTCACCTGAAGCTAAAACCCTCATAGCCACTATGGGATATTGGTATGTTGATGAGTCATTCACGTATATCAGGTTTTTTGGTAGCAATGTTGCGCATATGTTTCCTAAGGTCATGCCGGATAGGTTGGTCCTTGAGGAGATTTCATTTCAAATAGTCACATAACGTATTTACAAAAAATGTGCTACACCTAAGAGGGAGGTTTGGCCCAAGTTTCCTATAACCCTTGGATCCTTAAGCATAACTACTTCTACTTGGGCATCAGAGCTTAGTGACCACATAGTGTCACTCAAGCTTGGATTTGCTAATAAAAGGAAGCATGATCCCAAAGGGATTGTTGATTTCCACCTCAAACAAAACCATTTTAAAACAGGATATGATCATGAAGAAACTCCAAATGACTTTATCTACTAGGGATTTGACACTTTTTATGAAGTCCTTGCAAGGGCTAAAAGAAAGGAAGAACAAAGTCATATATTGCAATACCAAAAAGAAATTAGGGACAAAATTCGACATTACAGGTCCATGGAGTTAGACATTCAGGAAAAGGTAATAAGAGACATGGAAGGTAGGGAAGCTAAAGCTGTAGAAAAGGAGGCTCTCACATCCACAAATGCATCCACGAAACCCAGTTCGGACACAGGTAAAGTGAAAGCTCCCGTGGAAGAAGTTCCCAGGACATCTGTGGAGCAGCAAGTCAAGGCCTATTTGCACACTTCAGAGCAGATCAAACAGAGACTGAGCAAAATTACTTCAGCGCTAGACATTCAAGAAGTTACACCTCTCAGCCAGATGAAGATGCTCAAGTGACCACTGTGGTTGAAAAGACTCAATCTGTACAAACATAGATCGAACAGAAACCTCTCAAATGGATAGAATCCTTAATTCATCTATCCCCGCCACTACTATAGACTTGAATCATTTAGAGGAAGAGGATGAGAGGTCTTCCCCTGTTCCTGTTACCATTGAAACAGGAAATGGTAATGATTTATTGAATTTTACCAATGGTGGAAATGACAAGTCTTCATCACCTACCTTACAATATTAAATTTCTTCTAAGTCTGGCCCTTCCTCTTCTGCATTACTTATCTCCTGTGACTGAGAAAACTTCGGCAATTTCACCATCATCTCTCAAGACCACTTTTTTTCAAGTTTCATCAACTGAAACTTCAATTCTTGACATTTCTTCAGCTCCTAAATTAATTCTTGTTCATAATGTTACCTCTTCTCCATCTACTTCTCTTATTACTATGACTATACCCTCTCACACCACAACCCAAACCTCTTCTCTGATATCAACAGGCATTAGTATACCCCCCATTTATGAGATGAGGGATGAATTCAATGAATATTTTGTGATATCCCTGGGAGAATATCGGTACAGTAAAGATAATAAATCAGTGGTGAAGAAGGGTAAGAAGAGGAACAACGATTAGAGTGATATGGACATATTTGTTGCAAATGAGTTTGTGTGGACATAGCGATCAAGTGACCCGCAGGCGTATGCCACAGATGCTACATCTATTTTAGGGGCTTTTATAGGTGCCAATTTTGATGTTCTTAACACTTTGAACCAAGAATTTGATAAACAGAAAGAAGAAATTGTCATTCTAGAGAAAGAACTGGAACAACTTAAGAGGCAACCTGAGAACATGTACCATGAACTTCAAGATAAGAATGTTTCCCTCAGTGAAGAACTGCAAAGAGAAAAGACTGTTAATGCCACTTTGGTTCAAAAGGTTGCATTGTTAGAAAGACAATGTGAATATGCAACTTCAAGTGCAACTTCATCTTCATTTTCCATGTTTTTCGAGGAAGAATTTAAAGAGCTTGATATTCGAACAAACAAGGAACATCATGATTTGCTCTGTGAGTTATTTAAAACTATAGATAATATATTTGAAACTCACATGGTTTTTGACAAGATTTATGTTGTTCTAGAAGACCTAGTTCAGAAGAGACAACAACCTTCGAAGGCTTATGATGAAGTGGTAGACTGGCAACGGTACATGAAAGATAAGCTAGATAATCTTACTTTTCTCACTAGCTTCCATCTTAAGAGGATCAATATTATCTTCAGAGCCTCAAAAGATCTAGAGGAGATAGTAGCTGAAGCCATAAAGAAAGCACATGCCATTTGCAGCAAAAGATGGTATGCAGTTGACAACATTATGGATGAATTGTCCATTCGCACAATGATGCTTATTGAAAAAGCATGTCCACCTGGAATGATGATTGAGCAAGTGGAGAAGCTAAGGGATGAGGGAGAGGATAAGATCAAGAAACTTGACCATGTTAGCATCCACGATGTAGACCATTTGATCAGACAACCATTTGCAGTGGAGAAAAAGATCAACATCTATATCCAATTTTGGCATAAAATGGATAAGAATGATATTGAAGATCATAAGTGGAATTTCTAGATTGGCAATAAATCTACTAGTTACCCTGATATTGAGGAATTGCTGCGTATCCGAAAGATGTGGAGAGATTTATTGGGATATCATCTTTGTTTAGCCTTTGATCCCCTTTCAGGGGAGATAATTTTTTTTTTGTAATAATTATTTAAGAGAGTCATCTCTAATGTATTGGGGACTTTTTTTTAGAATTTTGGAAGAAAGAAGACTGATAGAGGAGATTGAAACAACACCTCTGGTTGTTCATATGGTTTATGTAATTTTTTACTGGACTCCAAATCAATACAGTGTTTTCATTTATTATCTATTGTCTTTGTCTGAATGAATTTCTACAAACAGATGTCGATCTTCTTTGTTTCAAATGGACAGATAATGCTGTTGATTATTTACAATTATTAAATGTGTTTATTTAACTCAGATTTATCTCTGTTATTTATTAATGCATTGATAAAGTTTCATGAAATTTATTTTATGAACTATCTTTCTCTATTTTTGTGAATAATTGAACAGTAATATTTAGCAGCATAATATGCTTGTTTTTCAACTTACATGTGCTATGCAGGTTAATTCAGAATGATAGAATCTTAAGCCACTAACTAATTGATTTTCACTAATTAGCTATGAATTAAGCGATGAGTTTCTAATTTGATTTACTTTTTTGTTGATTGGATGAAAATTACTTGTCTGCTTACACCTCTAGTTTACCCGCAAATCAACCCAAAATCTTCTCTAGGTAGCTTAGGTTTAGATCAGGATAATTCTCTTAGCTAGATTTGAGTTTCCTTTTCTTTCTTGCCACCTATATTGTTTTCCTATTTGGGAAACATATCCTCTGTGGATCAAATCCAATCATAATCCAGCGGAGGCTACAAAAGTATATGTGTGAGATCACTATCCCAAACAAATCGAGGATAGAACAATACCTGGAGGGATTGTTTGAAGCCTTTGGCTGGGTTTTCTCTATGTGTTGCAAGCTTTAGACACCCTAATCAACCACATACACAGTTGGGGCTTCAATAAATGGTGCTAGAAGGAGGGCCAATGAATCATTCCTAAATGGAATACTCATACACCTCCTCCAGCAAGAGATCTGATCATCACCCATAGTCACGCCCATGCATCTACGTCAGGGGAACAAATAACACAAGGTTCAAACATTGTCCCTATTGCCCTTGGACAAAAACAGACTACCCAATCAGACAGATATGTTCTTATATCACCCATCCTAGGACCCATCACAGTTTAACAACTATTGAAGGGTAATTCCCACAATGTTGCTGATATTCGAAGACGATTCGTTGAAGAAAATCCTACTTAGGATCCTCCCCAAAATGATAATCAAGATAGTCTAATTCCAGGTGACCAAAATGCTGAGAGACATCGCGACCTTTTCAGTGAGCCATCCACCCCTGTTTTTGATCTAGGTTCCCTTTCTCAGGATTCAACGACTCCTCAACATAGCATCCGAGCAGGAGGAACACCCTGATCTCCTCCCTCTTCTATGATCTTCTTCAGACGAATCATCAGATTCTGAATCTTTGGACTCCTTAGCAGAATCTGTCCCTATGGCTGACAAACATCACAACATGCCATGGTTATATGGGGATGCCATGTCTATTTTAGGTGATCAACATAGGTTTCCTAAAAACCCCGATAAGTGGCTTCAAAAATTTAATCCAGATGACAAAATCCCTATGGAAGACCACATCAAATCCTTCATGCAAGCCATAAGACTTAGGAACTTCGTACATGAAGACGTGGTTTGCAGACTGTTCCCTTATATGTTTGAGGGAAAGGCTTCTACCTAGTATTTTTCCTTAGAAGCTAGCTCCATCCCATCATGGGACGTGTTTTTCGAACTCTTCACTCAAAAGTTTGGGGATGACAAGACACCAGAGGAGTTAGTCATAGAGCTCTCATCCATGAAAACTAAGGGTAAATAAAGAGTCAAAGATTACAATCACCGAATTTCATATTTAAATAAGATGATCACAAGTACGGTACTTGCCATTGAGGAATTACTGGTAGCATACTATATTAAGGGTCTCCCGACCAAAATAGACATGTGGGTCAAAAGGGCTCGTAAGGAGTCCTTGCAAGACGCCTTATCTGAATCCATACAAGTCAAAAGGGACATGTTCTGTCTCAAAGACAACCCTAACACCACATATGAACAAGCATCTACCTCACGCAGGAAAAGTGATAGTTCCCCTAAACCTAATGCTACCAGTCAAGATCTGTTCAATATGAATGAAGTAAAGAAGCTCCTTCAAAGAATGTCTAATGAGATGGTAGATCTCAAGAACAAAAGCAATGAAAATCAATCAAACAATCATTAGAGGAAATTTGAGGTATAAAATGGGTCTCCTAAGGAAAATAATAAAATAATAGTTAAAATAATAAAATATTAGTTATTAATTTTAGAGGAATAATGAAAAAAACTACTTTTTTTGTTTGTATTTTCGACATATCTCCCTGTGTTTATACTCAAATTATGAGCGTGAGATATCATTGGATGTGGAATTAAATTTCACATCCAACGAGCTCTCTTGATCGGAATTTGAGTAAAAACACAGGGAGATATGTAAAAAATACGAACAAAAAAAGTAGTTTTCTTTTATTACAAATGTGTCAATTCAACCATTATGGTTGACTCATTTTATTGAAATTCTATTGGTTCCTGAATTCCAACTCACAAAATTTATTATTGGCGTGTTTTCTTATAAGGCCCATTTTAGACCCCATATTTCCTCTAATGAGGGGATTCAATAGGCCACCTTTTAGGAGGCCAAATCAACCCCCTAAGAATCCACCACCTCCAAATCCCAACGAGGGATTCACCTCAAAAGAGATATTTTATGTCTTGAAATCCTTAGTTGCGGGGACACCAGACATTCCAGAACCCTCTGAAGATCAGTCCACTCAAGATTCACAACCCCCCCAAGAGGAAGAGGAAGATGACCAGCAGGTTAGCTATGTGAGCTTCTTTTCAAAAGAAGAAGAAGAAGAAGAAGAAGAAGAAGAAGAAGAAACTGAAATGGTTTTTAACCTACAACACACACACAATACCAGGTCTAAAGGGCCACTTCCATAGGAATCATCACCCCCAACACAGGCCCCTAGAAAAGGTAAGACTCAGACTCAGAAGGACACCCTCATTCCTGAGCCATAATACAACTTGGCCGAGGACCTTAAAAGAGTCAAAGAAAACATATCTTTATTTGACCTTCTCAAAATACCTTCCATAAGGGATTCCTTGCCCAAAAGCATGATCATAAGTCAACCTTGAGAAGCTTAGAATAATAATTTTGACTGCACTCCCCGGCCAAACCCCCCAAAACTAGAAGCAAGGGCACCCCTCCCTTCTTACTTAACTTTGAATTATTTAATAGGAACGTGCTTAACTGTATGGTAGAATTAGGTGCTTCATCCAATGTTATGCCCCTTTCTATGTGTAAGACGCTCAATGCCACCTGGGAAACCTGTCCTATTCAAATTGTGCAATTAGATAGGTATAAGGTTAAAGTTGTAGGGAGGCTGAGGAATGTTCTTCTTAGATTATCCGCAGATCCTCAGATTCATCAAACTATCGATATTGTGATTGCAGATATTCCAGAGACTTACGGTATGTGGCTGAGTTAGGATTGTTAAGAGAAACTTAAAGATTAATTTGCTATCGATTGGTCCCACCTATGGTTTCCTCTTAATGGTAAGCCTAACAAGCTCAAAGTTGACAGGGAACCATTCATGAAACAAAATATAACTGATCTTGACGGTTCCAACAAATCTATCTCCTTCTTTAACAATCAAATTGAACATTTCACATTTCACACTTTCTTTGGAGACTTTCCTGCTGATGTCTCACCAATAGAGAATGAGCAGAAACAGTCTCAGATAAATCATATTACATATGTCCCATTCTCTAGCACCGTTGTTCAAAATGTATATAATGTAAATACCAATTTTAGGATTGATCGTATAGTTTGGAATTTGTTTTTTGATGGCTCCAGGTCAAAGGAGGGAGCAGGCACAAGATGTGTGCTTATTGATCCTAAAGGGATCAAGACAATGATTGCATGCAGATTGTAATTTGAATGTACCAATAACATGGCATTATTCCAAGGACTCAGGAAAGCTATTGATATGGGAGCGAAAGAAATTGAATGCGTAGGAGACTCTGAAATCATTTTGAAATAGGTACGAAATCAGATACATTGTCAATATCCATGTCTAGTTAATTACTAAAGATTAGTAAGAGATATGACTAATTATTTCTCAGCATTTAATATTAAATTTGTTCCTAGATCATAGAATTTCAACCCAGATCTATTAGCCAATACTGCATCTAGACTAGTCCCGCTCGAAGGTTTGTCTCCACAAACTTTCTCTATCGAATTGATGTATAGACCCTCTATACCTGACAATGTCACAAGTTGGAAAGTGTTTGATGATGACCATCAAATACTTGACTTCCTGTCAGCCCAAAGTACCTTTGAGGATATGGCTATCAACGAAGCTGATCATGAGAAGTCTTTGTCTAATCCTTCCAACATCATCACAAAGTCTGTCATTAGTATGGAGAATTTCTATGATTTATAAGATAAATTCAGACAAACCATCAACTGCAAAACTCAAAGCTCAACCTTGAATCACACCCCTATTATCTTGCGAATAGAGCATGAGCCTCGATTTATCAATCTTGGAATACATTGTTCCCATGATGAAAGAAGAGGTTTTATCAAACTGTACAGGGAGTTTAAAGACGTTTTTTCCTGGACATATGATGAACTCAGGACTTTTGATACTACTATCATTCAACATAACATACCCATGAAACCTGAGGTAAAGCCCTATCAACAGAAATTGAGGAAAATCCACCCCATTATGGAGCCTTACATCAAGAAAGAACTCGATAAGCTGCTTTTGGCCAGGATCATATTTCCTGTCAGGAACACTTAGTGGATAGATAATTTGGTTCCTGTTCATAAAAAGAATCGGGAAATTAGACTCTCCGTAGACTTCAAGAATCTCAACCGGGCCTTTGAAAAATATAATTATCCTATTCCTCCAATGAAACAAATCCTACAGAAAGTAGTTGGATCAGAGATGTTTTCACTGCTAGATGGTTTTCTTGGCTACAACCAATTCCTAGTTGCACCCAACAATCACCTTAAAACTACCTTTCGGACCCCTTGGGGAACATTCGCATATAGATGAATGCCATTTGGACTAATAAACGTAGGAGCCACGTTCCAGAGAGCTATGGACATAACTTTCAGGGGCTTGATCCATAATTTTTCCGTTGCATACTTAGACGATGTTACCATTTACTCTAAAAAATGACAGGATCATTTATCTGCTTTAAAACAGGTATTTGAAAGGTGCAGAAAATTTGGCATCTCCCTCAATCCCAATAAGTCCATATTTGCAGTAACAGAAGGTAATTTGTTGGGTTTCATAGTCTTGAAGGAAGTTATGATCATCGATCCAGAATGCATTGAAGAAATCTCCAAGATTGGCCTCCCCAACACTCGTAAGGAAATGCAACCATTCTTGGGTAAGGTCAATTTTGTTCGTAGATTTGTTCCAAATTTTGCTCAAGTTGTGAAACCCCTATAATTTCTAGTCAATAAGGATGTACCATTTAATTATTCTGATGAACAAAAGAATGCATTTACTGAAATTCAGAAAGCCATAGCAAAAGCTCCTGCTCTTATGTCAACAGATTTCAGTAAAGATTTTATATTGTATACATTTGCTACTAAATTTTCCTATGCAGCTGCCCTGGCGTAGAAAAATCACGAGGATGTCGAGATCCCCATTTCTTTCATGAGTTCAGCATTCAAAGGGGATGAACTCAATTACTCCCAGGTTGACAAATAGGCCTACGCATTATATAAACTAGTAAAATAGTACAGGCCTTATCTGTTGAAGTCAAGGACTAAGGAGATTGTCCCATATGTAGCCATTTGCAATGTCCTTGTTCAAAAGGAGTTGGGAGAAAAGAGAGCTCACTAGATGACCCCCCTTCAAGAATATGATCTAGATATCAAGCCTGCGAATATCGTCAAAGGAAAAGGTTTGTTTCAGCTCACCGCCCAATCAAACGACCCTGAACATTGTTAAATTTTCATATGTTAAGCTAGATCATTAGTATTTCATTTCAATTTCATAACAAAATCATATAAACAGGATCACTGAAATATAGACAAGCACAACTGTACAAAAAGAACACAAAGATTTATCCTGGGAAAACCCTAAAGGGAAAAACCCAGCAAAAGCTTCCTCAATATAGATGCCCCAAAAGATAAAAGATAAAACCATCAAGGAGATCAAAGCCTGATCCTCCTCCTTCTCTAGCTACTTCTCTCTCTCCACTAATGTGCTATACAAGTGAAAGTGTGTGTTCCAAATGAGGAGCGCTACACCTCTATTTATATTCATCCATTCACGTTAATTATTCATTCCGACATGTAGGCTCGAGTTACACATGTAGGCTCAAGTAACCACGCTGGGGTGCGAATGACCCAACTTTACAAATAGAGGGGACTACCTCATGAATCTTATTAGTTCTTATGATTAGAAGCATCGGGGTACAAAGTAATACAAGTGGTTCTCCTGGTAGGACCATCGGGGACCACAAAAAGATACATATAGAATATTCTTCGAAGTTACAATATTTCAACACTCCCCCTTAACGAGAAGGGTATTCTACAACAACATCAACAACAACAATAATAGGAGAGAGAGAGAGAGAACATCATCAACATCATCAGGGTAACACATCTATAAATCATTGGAAGATTTTTAACATCATGTAGTCTTCATCTTCAATCTTTAGTCTTTGGAAACAACAACACCTTGACCGCTTTAATCAGCAACAATTTTGACCGCTTCGATCAGCAACATCTTTGACCTTTCGATCAACAGCAACATCTTCAGCACTTTGACCTTTTGATCAGCAACATCATCTTCAACATTTTGACCTTTCGATCAGCAACATCATCTTTAGCACTTTGACCTTTCGATCAGCAACATCATCTTCAGCACTTTGACCTTTCGATCACCTACATCATCATCACACTCTGATCTTTTGAATAGCAACATCATCATCATATGCTAATATTTCGAAAAACAACATCATCATCATCATACTCTGATCTTTCGATCAGTACATCATCATCAGCAACAACCTACAATCTACAACACGAAGAAGAAAGTCTTTGGATAACTTTTGGACCTAAGTCTAGGGATGATACAATCCTACCACATTCTTGACAACCGAAGTCACCGTATTGATTATGGGATAATCAGTCCCTATCACTTTAGGACTAGGTCCAAGGATGATGCAATCCTACCACATTCTCGAAAACCGAAGTCACCAGATTGATTACGAGATAATCAGTCCCTATCACTTTAGGAATAGGTCCAAGGATGATGCAATCCTACCACATTCTTGACAACCAAAGTCACTATATTGATTACGGGATAATCAGTCCCTATCACTTTAGGACTAGGTCTAAGGATGATGCAATCCTACCACATTCTCGGGGACTGAAGCCTCCGGATACCTTTATGAACCGAAGTTCAAGGATGATGCAATCCTACCACATTCTCGAGGACCGAAGCCTCTGGATACCTTTCTGAACTAATTTTCAAGGATGATGCAATCCTGCCACATTCTCAAGGACCGAAGCCTCCGGATACCTTTCTGAATCGAAGTTCAAGGATGATGCAATCCTACTACATTCTCAAGGACCGAAGTCACCGGATCTATTCTAGATAGATGTCCTAGGATGATACAATCCCTCTTCATTCTCGAGGACTGAGGTCACCGGATCACTTTAGGGCAAGTGCCCAGGGATGATACAATCCCACTGCAACATCACTACTCCCCCTTTCAAGGAAGGTATTTCCGAACAACACCAATATTGTCTCAAAAGTGTTCAAACTTTACTCGAGACAGAGGCTTCATTAGCACATCATCATCTAAACCATCATCATCTACATCTTCAGTATGTGAATACTGAACTATCACCATCTCTATCTCCAGTATGTGAATACTGAAAGCATCATCATCTATATCTTCAGTATAGAAATAATGAAAGCATCATCATCTCTATATATTCAGTATAGAAATAAGAAATCAGCATCATCTGGATCTATAGTATGTAAATACTGAAACATCATCTTTATATTCAGTATGGGAATACTAAAACATCATCATCTGCATCTTATATCGTATGTAGAAATACCGGATTTCTATGTGTTATGACGGAACACAAGGTTCTCTGTCATCACAACTCTAGTTATCACATAGAATCATTGTAGTATCCATCTTCAGGTCAAAGAGACCTGATATCAGCTTCCGAAGCCATATGACTTCACAACTTAGAAGAGAAATCTTCTATGTATTATGCTTCAGCCGTGCTAAGAGAAACACCGGACTGTTGCCTGCTAAACCATGAACTCATAGCAGAACCCAAACAAAAGCATCTACCTAATGTGCTTTTCCTGTCTGAGATACTTCTAGCCCAAACTGCATCTATGTAGCCATACAATCTATACTCATGGCTACCATCATAGTATAGATCAAATTCTATAGTTCCTTTCAGATATCTTATCACATGTTTTGCAGCTATTAAGTGAACCCGTATTGGTTGAACAAGATATTGACTCAAAGTGTTCACAACAAAACAAATGTATGGTCTGGTATTTGTTACGTACATCAATGACCCAATGATCTACCTATAGTGAGTCACTTCCACTAACTCTGATGAGTCATCAGCTAACAACTTCAGGTTGGATTCCATGGGTGTGGCCATGGCTTTGCATTCCAACATATTGAATCTCTTAAAATATCTACCGCGTACTTTCCCTGGTTGAGAAAGATTCCTTCTGAACTTTTCTATACTTCTAGACCTAGGCAATAATGCATTAAACCAAGGTCTTTCATCTCAAATTCTTCTGCTAGTTTCTTCTTGCTTTCCATAATTTGTTTCTCATTCCCTATCAAGAATAAGTCATCCACATATAATAACAAGATGACAGGTTCATCTTCTACAACCTTGAGGTAAAGGTTAGGATCATCTTTTACTCTTGGTAAAGCCCATGTTTGACAGGAAACTATCTATTCTTCCATACCAAGCTCTGGGAGCTTGCTTCAGGCCATAGAGGGCATTCTTCATCTTGCATATGTGAGTCCATCTGTCATCAACTTCAAATCCTTGTGACTATTCGATGAAAAACTCTTCCTCGATCATACCATTAAGGAAGACTTGTCTTTACTTCATCACATACCTTGCTTCCTGGAGTAAGTCTCTCTTCAGAATTGATTCCCTCTTTCTTACAGAAACCTCTAGCCACAAGTCTTTCCTTACTTCTATCAGCAACATATTTTATCTTGCAAATCCATTTGTAAGATATCACATTCTTGCTTCTTGGTTTGCGTACTATATCCCAAACAGCATTCTAGTATTCTTTCATCATAACATCTTCCATGAGTTCGTCTTATCATATCATCAACATATCATAGTCTTCTACATTCAACCTTGAAGGTTGGAACCCACTTTACTCTTGGTAAAGTCTCAATCCATCAGGAAGCTGTCTATCATGTCGTACCGTGTCAAACTCAGATATCTTTTGTAGTCACTCCCCCTGAAGTGGAGTATCATATTCCCTCTTCATTCTGTACAGGTGGTTCTATGCTTGATATATACTTGTCAATAGAGTATGTCATGTCATAGTCTATTCTTTCTGAGGCAAATCATGAACCTTGCTTTGTACACTTGTTCTTGTAGATCCATATGGAAGATACTACATGCTTCCCTTTATGTCTCGAAACCATATCGAATACATCATTCCTCATGATCAAATTTCTACTCTTTGATCATAGCTTCTTTCATAGCCACGGTGGTCTTCATCCTTCGAGGTGGATCTATCGCTCTTGAAAGCTATTTCTTTCGTCAAGATGTCTCTGACTCTGGGAGATTCAGATTCATGTTTATTGAATTGTCATCACTTGTTCTTCAGAACAAGTCTCATCCTTATTTTCTTATAGGAAGTTGTACAAGACCTTTCCTACAATTAAAATGCACGAGTTGCATGGTTATAACTATTTCATAAAACATATTCATAACGACAAATTCTTATGCATCATGCAACTGTTTAGCCAACACAAGATTGATCCATATCTCACAGAAACTTTTCTAGATGCCTTCCATCTCTACCAGGACAACATTGAGATTATGCACTAATCCAATATGTCATCAAAGAGGTTTCATTCTAAATAAGTATCAATGGAGAGTTGTATAGCACCATGAGCTACTTACCCATCACATGCATATTAGTAGTATACTGTCATTAATGAAAACATCCTATCATGCATAATACATCAATTGAATATAAAAAAATGCATAACAAAACAATATCATGAAATGACAATTGAATTCTTATCTTTATTTGTTTCATGGGTAGACTCCTTCTTCATCCTTCTACGTCATCATCTTCTTTATTCATGACATCATCATTTCTTATCCAAGTGATAAGATGGATAAGAGGTTCTTCAAGAATTGAGTTCTTCATATTCCTCATTGCTTGAGGGATCTTCTTTGAATGGAGAGAGATTGATATTCAATTGCTCCCATCTTCTTCTTCTTAGAGTCAGCTGAAAGTAATCACTTCCTTCTGGCACACATTCCTCGCATGAATATATCCCATGATCCTAGGACGCCATTCAAGGTGGCTATCACCACTTCTTCTTCTACCGCTTCAAGTTGTTCTGCATTCTGGATCTTCACATTCTTCAACTGTTTTCTCAAATCCACATCCTGATTTAAGTTCTTATCTTCAAATAGCTTGATCAAGGAATCAAACATCTTCAGTGTCTTTAGGGAATACGTTTGTGGTACAAGTTGATCTGTGATTGAATCAACAATTATCTTCTTGGTCTTGATCAAGTTCTTCTTGTGTAAGGCTTTGAGCCTCATCTCCATATGGAACTGGAACCTCTCTACTCATGTAAGGGTCCAATTCATTTTCTTCAGAGAGATCAAATACTTCCATGCTTGGAATTTTTCAACTTCACCAATCTTATCATCAAGATAATGAGATAGATCACTTTGAAATGAGAACCTCAAATGCAAATAGTAAAAGATTAGATCTTACCGCTTTAAGGTGTCTGTCCTGCTTCCGGAGCTGGCTGATCTAGGGTTTGTCAGAGAGACCCTATTTTTCAAAACTTGGAATATTTAATATATGATTTTATAGAAATATATATCTCTTCAAATGGAGCTGTCCAATGTACTCCTATTTTGAAAACAGAGGAGGGAAGCTCCCGGAACAGGAAGCCCTAGTTTTCCAATTTCTTCTTCAGAAATGTCTATCACAGTTTCTATGATATCTCTAAAATTACTGCTCCTCTGTGTCTAAAATTTTTCACTAAGATAACCTCACATTTCACTGATCCAACACCACAGGTTTGATCAGAATTTGTTTCACCAATTTATATTTGTGATCCTTTTCCCAAGCTTACCTGTTACAGGATTGTTCAGAACATCGAAGTTGTACGGGCTTCCACATATCACTGTTTCATATTCTTGGTCTCAAATTTGTACCACAGAAATTATAGTCCATACCATTTCTATAAAATCTGTAATAATTCCATTTGGACCTCTGTAGCCCAAGATATATCAATTTTCCCCAGGTGTCCTGTTTAGGGATGAATTCTGGAAGAGGATAGAATCCTAACTTGGAGGGATCATATCTCCCATAATATAGTGAATCTAAGGCTGAATTTTGGCCACAGTGTAAATATAGATTTTATATTCATCCTGTACAATTTTAAGCTCCTGATAATTATCCAATATTGGGATATAGCGAATGTACCAAACCTTATCAGTTTTAGTATTTAGGGTTTTTCCAGCTCTGGGTCAAACTAGGGTTTGACTTTCCTGGAGTTTCACCCAACCAAAAAAATTGATCCAAGTCTCTAAAATTCGATTTTGATGAGGATATAAATCCTATTCTAGGTTCACTAAAGAATTATTCTTCTGAAGAAACCCCTAATTTCTCGCATCGAAAACTAAAAATGCTCGGAATCGAATTCCGCTTCGACAGAAAGATGTGCCCTTCAATGGAGAGTCATCCTAGCCTTCTTTTGCTGATCGATTGTGGAGAGAGACCGTAAAATTAAGAAGCCCTAGCTTCTGTAGCTACACAATGTCTTCTTTCAGGGTGGCTCTGATACCATGTTAAATTTTCAGATGCTAAGCTAGATCATTAGTATTTCCTTTCAATTTCATAACAAAAGCATATAAACAGGATCACTCAAAGATAGACAAGCACAACCATACAAAAAGAACACAAATATTTATCCTGGGAAAACCCTAAAGGGAAAAACCCAACAAAAGCTTCCTCAATATAGATGCCCCAAAAGATAAAAGATCAAACCAACAAGGAGATCAAAGCTTGATCCTCCTCCTTCTCCGGCTACTTCTCTCTCTCCACTAATGCGCTATACAAGTGAAAGTGTGTGTTCCAAATGAGAAGCGCTACACCTCTATTTATATTCATCCGTTCACTTTAATTATTCATTTCGACATGTAGGCTCGAGTTACACATGTAAGCTCAAGTAACCACACTCGGGTGCTAATGACCCACCTTTACAAATAGAGGGGACTAACTCATGACTCTTATTAGTTCTTCCGATTAGAAGCATCAGGGTACAAAGTAATACAAGTGTTTCTCCCGGTAGGACCATCAAGGACCAAAAAAATATACATATAGAATATTCTTCAAATTTACAATATTTCAACAAACATCAATGTACTGATTGGGAACAGGAAGAGGCTACTCCTATAGGTTTTGTTAATGCACTTGAAACTGTGGCATCTGAATTGGATGATCACATCAAATTCTTTCTTCATAATGGGTTTTCTCCATGTGTTCCAAGCCTTAGAAACCCTAATCAGCCACATCTAAAGTTGGGGATTCAACATGTACATAAATATTTAGGTAATAAAAACACTTTCCTATTTATACAAAAAAAGATAGTAGTTCTCAAAAGACTGTAACATTCATAAAATTTCTATAGATATAAATATAAGATATATTCAATAATAATAAATAGGACATCTTAGAACCTGTTAACTATCGAAGGGTACAAACACCCAAAGAATATCGTTCCTCTCAACTGTCTCCTGAAAGCAGCCAAGATCACATCCTTTAAGACCCCTGAGTCTATTCACTAAACCACCAGGACGAAGATTCTATGTAAAATCCTACATAGTACTCTGTAACTTAGCAGTCACACTTGCATACTTACACTCTTAGCAATTCACTCTATCTTTACCCTCATCAAATTCCTCTTGTGTGCCTAGATTTTCAGTTTCCAGTAAAATTGCAAGGCTCTAATCATTTAGAATGTAGTGAGCCTCCTGCTCATTCAATGGTATATATAAGCTTTCCTAGATCTTTGGGTCAGTTTTCAATTGATTGGTCCACCTTCTCAGTTCCTCTTTTCTCGGGAACATGACCACAATTATAGGGAGGTTTCCTCCTGCAACAACTATAAAGTGAATGATGTTGCTGTCATTTGTCATTTTTTCCTTCTACAACAAATCATTCCTCCTAGTGGGTCAGTGAACACTCTTCAATAGTCTTTTTTGGATAGGTGTCTCTTCTTTTAATTACTTAAATAAATAAAATATTCAATTGCAATCATCTTTGACCATTCTTGGTCAACAACATAAAACTTTACAATAACTTTTAAACTAATGTCTTCTCAGAATAAAATGTTTTTTCATTTTTAGGTGGGTTACAAACACCCCCTCTTAATTTCAACATCGTCCTCAATGTTGCTTATGTATCATATGAGAATTCATGGAAAAAAATTTGATATGCCTCCGACATATGAGTCTCTAATTCCTATGTTGGTTCATCTGGATGAAGTTGCTTCCATTGCACCTTTACTTGTCCAATGGTGTGATTCCAGAGAAAAATTTCTCTCTTGTCAAGGATACAATCCATTTCCACCTGAAAATGTCCTTCTAGTTCTACTTGAATAACATTCAAGTCGATTGCATGAGTATCATCATGCACATACTTTTTCAATATAGAACTATGAAATACGTTATGTATTTTGAGATTAGGTGGAAAAGATAACTGATAAGCCACTAGTCCAACTCTTGACAATATCTCAAATGGTCCATAATACATGGGTACTTATTGAGCAAAACTCCCCAACTTAAAGGATATTTTTATGGGTTTTACCTTGACAAGCACATGCTCACCTACCTGGAATTCTTTCTGAGTTCCTTTAAGGTCCGCATGACTCTTTTGTCTGTCCTGTGCAATTTTGAGATTGCTTTGTACCCGTTTCACTGTCAATTCCATTTCTTTTAACAAGTCATGTCCTAACATCAATATTTCAAATGGAATACTCCATGAAATGGGAGTATTGCATTTCCTACCATACACTATTTCAAAAGGACTAAGTTTAGCCGAATATTGATAATGATTGTTATAAGCAAACTCAACTAAGTGCATATATTATTCCCATTTCTTTGGGTGATCCCTAACATACATCCGTAACATACCTTCTAGAACTTGATTCACTATTTTTGTTTGTCCATTCATTTGTAGATAATAAGCAGTACTGAAATTTAGTTTAGTGTCTAATCCTTTAAAAAATGACTTCCAAAACTTACGAGTAAACTTAAGATCCCTATCAGAAATTATTACCTTAGGAATTCCATGCAAATGGAAAATTTTCTTCATAA
Organism: Pseudotsuga menziesii; assembly: GCA_001517045.1. Lineage (NCBI taxonomy): Eukaryota > Viridiplantae > Streptophyta > Pinopsida > Pinales > Pinaceae > Pseudotsuga > Pseudotsuga menziesii. The sequence continues at coordinate 34,774 of LPNX010200911.1, forward strand.
AAATATCATCAATATTAACATCCGTATAAGTAGGTTTAACATTGATAAAATGACTTTCCTTCCTAATTTTGTGTACCACTACCATTGCATAATCATTTCGATTTTGATTTTTAAGCAGTCATGTTATGAAATCAAGGCTGATAATTTCCTATTTCCAATCGGGGATTCGAAACGGTTGCAAAATACCTGTTGGGTGTCGATGCTCATCTTTAACCTACTGACATTCTATACACCTAGCTATATATTCAGTTACTTCATTTTTCATATTAGGCCAGAAATAATCTTTTCTTAGCATTGTTACCATATTTTGATAACCCGAATGTCCTAAGTAAGGACTCTTATGTACTTCATTTAAAATCAACAATTTAATTTATGGTATATTGGGTACATAAAACCTGTTATTATCTAACATTATACCTTTTTCATTCAAACTAAAATCTGTTTTTATTTTTTCAGATTCATTTTCTGTAAACTTTTCTCTTAAATTTTGATATTCTTTATCCATTTTTACTCAGTTTTCCAACTTTTCATCCAATTTTGTTTTGTAACTTCTAATGGCGGCTATAAAACTCAATGTTTCATTTATTCTTAAGGGATAACCACCTTATTGTCCTTTCCTTTTATATGTTTAATCTCAAAATCGTATTCGCTAAGGAAAGTTAACCATCTTCCTTGCCTTGTGTTCATATTTTGTTGATCAAACAATTATTTTAAACTTATGTTATTAGAGATTAATAAATATATTCTACCAATTAGATGATGGAACTCCATTTTCAAAACATGTATTATGGAAACCAACTCTAAATTGTAAGTATAATAATTATTTTCATGTGTTTTTAACTTTCTTGACTCATATGCCATTACATGGCCTTCTTGTGCTAATACTCCTCCTAGGCCCTCATTGCATACATTAGTCCATACAAAAAAGTCCTTGTTTATATCTGTTATTTTTAAGATAGGTGCAGTAGTTAATAATTATTTTAACTTATGAAATATTTCTTCACATTTTAGATCCCATACAAGTCTTTTCCCTTTTTTTGGTAAGAATGTAATATGATTCGCAATATTTGAGAATCATTCTATAAATTTCCAATAATAACCCGTAATCCCCATGAACGATCGTCCATACAATACATATTTAGGAACATACCATTCCATTATTTCTTTTATCTTATCAGGATCCACTGATATACCTTTCTTGGATATCACATGGCCTAGATACTGTATTTTATCCTTAAAGAATTCACACTTACTGAATTTAGCATACAGTTTGTGTTCTCTTAGAACTTGTAATATTATATGTAAATGGTTATCATGTTCTTCTTTTGTTTTTTAATAAATTAGTATTTTATTTATGAATACAATGTAATATATCGAATTTTGGACCTAACACTAATAGGCATGATCCTATTAATTATGATGTTATCTTGATGTTTTATTTTTATATATTGGCTCGAATACCCAACTGCATATGAACATGATGATTTGTTTTAAAGATTGCACATAATCCAATTGTTGACAACATATATATGCTTATTTGTGTTAGGCATCGACCCTGACGCACATGATTGATGAGATGTTTTGTGTTGAGAAAGGAGCTCTAGAGAACATGTGTAGTTAATGTCATGTTAAGCGAGAAGTTCTAGAGCACATGAGTATTATATTTGTGTTGAGCATGAAGCTCTGGAACACATGAAAATATGAGTTGGAACTGTTAGGAATAAGCAATGGAGCTTGTTAGCACTATATTTGAATTTTTGAATTATGGGCTCGTAGGGTTTGGAAATGATTATATTTGAAAGATTTCATAGAAGCACCCTTGAAGTTAACATGTTAGCATGATCTTCATCGTAGGTCATTGGATGATGACAATTAGTTTCATCTACCACGGTAGATCACTCTATATTTGGGGTGTGCAGTGGAGGAGAGGAGTTAAAAAACTATAATATCGATGGTCCAAATGCAAGGTGATGAAGATAAACAATGGAAAGACATTCCTCCAATCGAATATGCGAGGTAATATTTGGTCTTTAGATTTGCAAAGTCGGTTAAAGGGAAGAACTGTTGGAGGGTTGAGATCGATGCAAATCCAAATCGATGTCCCTAAAGCATTCCGCTTGATGAACATGTGCATAAGGAGAAACTTTTCAAAATAGCAGAATATGTTAAAGGGAGAAACGATCAGATGGCTGAGATAAAGGTAGAGATAGATCTGCGGTCCTAGCCAATTCCACAATCTGAACTAGCACAAATAAATTTATGATCTTGAATCATGAAAAGTGGGAAGGGCTATAAACATCAACAACAATGACATGAGGTCAGGGATGATCGACGGACATGGTAAATTCCGTGATGTAAAGGTGCCTGATCAATTGCAGGAGGGAATATCGATGAAGTGTTAAGGTATTCAGAGTTGAATGGTCCCGGTGAAGGAAGTTTATTGATCACCAGTTGATGCCGATTCTCCTGAATCAAACTGTGCAGGTGGTTAGTATTGGATTCTAGTGTGAAGATATTGCATACCAAATGCTCAGATTGCAAAGGAAAGGATCCATGTGGAGTTGAAAAGTTTTGTTCCTTCTGAGGTACGAATCCGATGATAACCTGAATGAATGTATGAAGCTCAAACATAGACAGGATCAAAATACCACGCGAATGGACAAAGTAGGCATTCCCGAACCCCCTTAGTATTTTTGAAAATGGAAAATAGGAGAAATCCATGTACACATGTATTATGGATACAGTATAGGTTCAGATCGATGGTCTATAATATTTTTAACCTGCTAAATTTTGTGTCCTGGTCAAGTTTGGTACAGAAAGGATATCCTCACATACAATCTGACCAATAATCATATCCCTAGATGCCATTTGTGACATGCCTTAGATGAAAATGATGTCCACAACATCACCAACCCTCCCAACTCTAGAGATCCATCCCAAGGCTTCTGTAAGAAGCAACGGGAGATCATGAAACTTGGATCTTTGAAGTAGCGAATCTATCCTTTACACGAAGCAAAGGGATGCGGTTAGCCAAAACTGTTCTAAATAACACTATACGCATAAGTGAAAGGGAAAAAGAATATCATGCCCAAATGTTGTGATCCATATGGGAAGAAATGCAACATCAAAGGAGGCGACGTGACTGGATTCTCAACAACAAATGGAGATCCCCATCTACGTTTCCACTCATGTAACCATTATGATGACCAATTAAAGAGTGTATGGTAATGATGATTAGTCACCTCCATGTCCATCTTCATCACCCTATATAAATTCCACCTTTCTGATCCACTCAAGAACAAGAGACAAGTGAAGGAAGAGAAGAAAATTCATAGCGTTAATTTACATAAGGCCTGAGTTTTCTGGAAATTTGCAATGGTTGTTTGGCTTGAAAAGCTCATTTGTCAAGGAGTGTTGATGGTTGGTGAACATGACTTTGCATTGCTGTATCATCTTGGGTGTTTACACTAGGAGAACGCCAGCCATCGAGGGACATATGTGAAGCACTATGAGAGATATACCTATTTTCATATAGCCATGCCTCCTGCTGCACAGTGCATGGGTTTTCATGTCCCAGGGGTGTCCCTCCAGAACCCCCAGAATCAATCACGGCCTCCAAATCCCTAGTGTGTGGTCGCCATGTTCAGTAGTGACCAGAAGGAGTGAATGCTCGTACTGGAAGGGTGGGTGTCCAAATTCTTCAGCATTGCCTTTGTAAATTCCACTTGCCAACTTTATCTGAGGTGGTGAGGAGGTCGAAGGAGAACCCCACCGTATTTCCTATAGGATATCCCACCCAGGGGGAGGTGAGGAGTACAAGAATGATAAGCCGCTGCAGCGGCTTGTTTCTTCCAGAATTAATGCGGTCCTTCTTCAATTGCCCTCATACAACAGTGTTACCCAGGGAGGAGGGAACTGTGAAGGAGGTTGAGCATGGAAAGGATATAAACTCCTTTTCCATCTTTGAAAACATGCAGAAAGGTGCCTTTGAGGACATAAGGGTGATTCCATGAAGATGGGTAACACTTTTTGGCCAAATTTGGTGATGAAAACCTGATTTTTTACTCATGTGCTAGATAGAAGCCCTCAAAACGC
>LPNX010200911.1:39246-61148 GCA_001517045.1 Pseudotsuga menziesii
GATCGAGGTATGAACCTCGACCAAGGTATTTAAATACCTCGGTCGAGGTTTCATCAAGGGTTTGTAAAGCCCTCGACCGAGGTATTTATTAACCCTCGGTTGAGGTTTTAATACCTCGACTGAGGGTTAAGAAATACCTCAGTCGAGGGCTGAACAAAGCCTCGGTCGAGGGCTTGATAAAACCTCGGTCGAGGGTTTAACAAGCCCTCGACCGAGGTGCATTTTTCTGTTTTTGCCGAAATGCGCTTGCCAAAAAGTGTTACCCAGGTCCGCGTTTTCACCCATAACAAAGACAAAGGGAAGGGCATGCTGCTAACTCGACAAACAGACAAGTGGTTGAGCCCAGTCATAAATGAACCACCAGAAGTATCTTGAGACATTGTTTTCACGACCCGCAAGCTCATAAATAGAAATGTTGTGCTTCCATCCAGATTGAGCACGTGCACTAACTCCATGATGTCTATATAAATATATTTAAGCCATGGTGGAAGTACCATTCTCTAGTTGTTAGTTTTGATTGTGACTATAAATAGTTTCAGATCCTATTTCGAGGATTAGACTTGGGGGTTTGAGACATTATAAATAGACTCCCCACAGAGAGGAGAAGCATTGGGTTTTCAAGAGTAGAGAGGCTCTTCACTGTAATGGGTTTCATGTTTTCAGTAGATGAATGAAATTTGCAGAGGAGGAACGTTAAACCTCTCATGGCATAGATTCCTGCGCCATCTTGTTCTTCAATAAGTAATTTATTTATGTTACTGTTTATCCTGTTTCCCACTTCATTTAGTATTTGATTTCATACTTGAGCATCAATGTATATGGGCCATAATTCATCTTGCATGCTCTAGGTGCATTGTTCAAGCATTTTAAAACATTTTCTTCTAAATTCTTGCAGAGTCGCCTTGGTTAGGTGCTTTGTTTGACAACCTATATTTTTCTATCCACTAATGAACCTACTAATACCTCTAGATTGAAGAAATGGTGTCTATCTTGCCAATTCCCACAAAAATTTAGACTTCCTACCTCCTGCAACCTAATTTCAGACCTGATTGTTGACTCCATTTCCCAATGGTCTCCTCCATGATCGTCCCACCAAAATTTATAAAAACAAATTCGTTCTAATTAGAAATATAACCTTATGATTGTGCTTGATTGAATATTTTGAGTATGAAAACCTTGTAAATAGTGATAGATCCCTCTCTGATTATATTGGGTCAGAAATACAGTCTAAAGTGGTTTTGATGTTAACTCAAGATTTACCTATCATAACCTGGGTATGTTCTGAGTGTTAGCAAACTAGCACCGTTTCCAGGGATGAAGCTTCAAATCCTCCTTGGGTATGAATGACATAGTTCCATTTTGATTGTTGATGGTGAACAACAATCAAACCATCTAGAATGTTGTACATCTTTCACCCGGTGACTCCATTCTCAAAGAATCTGCCTTTCACTTGCTCCACTGGTGACATGATCCAGAGATCAAGTTTCCAACGATAACTGGTAGGCTCTAATGGGGAAATGAGCTCATTATAAAATATAAAAATGCATGATCAAAGGATAAGGTGCTCAGGTTTCATTTTTATCCAAGATGTCTTATCCTTTCTTGTAAATCTTTTTCTATCTTTTCCTAATCATGTCAAAACAGTTTTTCATTACGCATTGCACTCAAAGAAACAACATGAATTTTCTACTGTATATCCTTGTTTATGAACTGAAAGTATTCCATAACCATATAGGTTTGATTCTAACCAACATATTTCAGTCAAAACACATGACATTAAAATCCATCCTCGTGAGCCTCATGAAACCTCAGTTGACAATACTTCCATTCCACATAGCTATGTTTCTTCCAATATCCCAAACTGATACAGAACACTTCACTTACCTCTTATTCTTCATGATTTCCCTACAAATCACTACAAGTACCTTTCTACATTTAATGGAGAATCCAAGAACCTTACAGCTGAAAAACATGTACAAGCCTTTGAGCATTTCCTTGACCTTTTTCAAGTAGAACATTTGGATGTATGCATGGCAGATTTTTCCCAACCTTTGCAAGGAGATTCTAAGGAATGGCTCAAGCACTTGCAACCTAAATCCATCAGCGCATGGGAAGATTTTTTTGACATATTTTTGAAATTTTGGGGTAAGAGAAGGCCATTGGACCAAATACTTTTGGAGTTCTATTCCCTGAAGAAACATGAGGGTGAGACCATGTCTAGTTTTAACAGGAGGTTTGCAAGCTTTTACTATAACATGCCAAAAGGAATATTGCCTCTTGAAAATGCTATAAGATTCATTATGCAGCTTCCTTTCATCATGAAATGTCATTGCTTCTTTTTGAGAGAAAGTCAGTCATGTTGTAGCAAATGTTTATTCATTGTTTGGAGGTTGAAGATAATCTTAGGATATCTAAAGAATTTTCAGACCAAGACAGTGGTGATAAAATGGAAAATAAATTAGACTTGGTTGAGCAACATAAACAAAAATAGACATTCTCTATGCATCTAAAACCCATTCTTAGTAAATAGAGAAATGATCTTCCCAATGATACAAAAGAAGATGGCTCTACTAATATGTTTTCTGAAGATCACAATTAGCCTATTACAAATTCTGTTAGTGGTGATTTTAAAAAGGATTTCACTACGCCCATATCTGATGAATATGAGGATGAATTCCTGGATGTTATACCTATAGAAACATCTATGGAATTGATCTCTATTAGTGAAGAGAAGCTGGCTGTAATCCAAAGTAAGAAGGATGAAAAAATAGAGGAAAATGAGTATGTTGGAGGTGACTATTTACCTTTGTGTTATTCTTCATTTGAACTCATCAGACAAAGACTTAAAGCCTCTAAACAAAAACAAAAATTTGAGATTATGGTACATTTCATGAACTTGTTTGAAATAGAATATGATGAGGATGAACAATCAAGAAGTAATTCTCAGCTAATGGATAAATCAATGGTTTGCAATGAGGCATTGGATTGCAGAGAAAGAGGTGAGGGTTCCCAAATAAATGCTTCTTTTAACCTTTCACATCCAAAAATTTCATCTCATGAAGAAGGATGGTGTGTGCCTATTTATGTTGGAGAAAAGAATGATATCTCTACTGAAGCATATAAGGAAGGTGAAGTTTTAAATTTAGAATTCAATTTTAAATGAATATGTGGATATTTCATTCAAAATTAGTCATGAGAGTTCCTTTCAAATTTCTTTGAAAAAAAGTTTGACAGTATGGTAGAGGAGTTACATTTTGGGAAGTTTTCCTTTGCTAGGCAAAGGACAAAGTATTTCTATGATTTGGTGGCAGAATAGATGGAGAGGCTAGGTAATGGTAATGACTGGTTATATCTCTATTGTAAAGATAAATTTATTTATTATAACCTTCTTCCATTAATTCCGTCATCTCTATTTTTTTATCAAACATGAAGAGAGAGTTACTTTATGGGACCGATTGCTTGATTGGCTTCATTGGAAGCCAGAGTTTACTTGATTGGGTTCATTGGAAGTCAGAGTTTAGTTGATTGGGTATTTATGCTCAGTTAAGTAGTATATATAGGCATGATTAATCTCGACTTGGTGAGTATTTATTTCAGTAGATTTTATTTTAATTTCAGTTTTAAGTACAGTCCAGTTACAGGTTAAAGTTTGCAGTTACAGTCATTTTTCAGTTTTCAAAGTATGGCTGGGTGACAGTTTACAGAGTGACAGGAATTTTCTTACAGATTAGCTCAGTTTTGGCTTAACCTTATCCCATATTGAGGGTTTTATATAAATACTTAAAGTATCCCAATGGACCTGGCACTTGGTCTACAGGGTTCTTTGCTACCTTACTGGGAGGATAGAATCCCTAATGGAGCCAATTGTTAGCACTATATTTGAATTTTTGAAATATGGGCTCGTAGGGTTTGAAAATGATTATCTTTGAAATATTTCATGGAAGCACCCTTAAAGTTAATAGGTTATCATGATATTCATCATAGGTCTTTGGATTATGAAAATGAGTTTGATATATGGTTGTAGATCACTCTGTCTTTGGGGCGTGCAGTGGTGGAGAGGAGGTAAAAAACTATAAGATTGACGGTCCAGATGCAAGGTGATGAATATCAATGATGGAAAGACATTCTGCCAATCGGAGGTGCGAGGTAATATTTTGTCTTTAGATTTACAAAGTCATTTAAAGGGGAGAAGTGATGGAGGGTCAAGATCGATGCAAAGAAAGATCGATGGCCCTAAAGGATTCCACTAAATAAACATGCATGAAAGGAGAAAATTTTCAAAATCATGGAATATGTTAAAGGGAGAAAGGATTCGACGACTGAGATAAAGGTGGAGATAGATCTATGGTCCTAGGCAATTCCACGATATGAACTAGCATAGATAAATTTGTGATCTCGAATCATGAAAAGTGGCAAGGGCTACAAAGATCAATGGTCATGACACGAAGTCTAGACTGATCGATGGATGTGCTAAATTTCACGATGTAAAGGTGACCGATCGATTTCATGAGGGAAGATTGACAAAGTGTTAAGGTATTCATAGTTGAATGGTCTAAATGAATGTACTTTACTGATTAATGGTCGATGTCAATTCTCCTGAATAAAACTCTACAGGTGGTTAGTGTTGGATTATGGTGCAAAGATAATGCAGACCAAATGCTCAGATTGCAAAGGAAATGATCCGCGTGGAGTTGAAAAGGTTTGTTCCTTTTGATCTACGGAGCTAACGATAACCTGACTGAATGTATGAAGTGCCAGCATGGACATGATCGAAATACAACACAAATGGACAAAGTAGGCATTCAAGAACCTCCTAAGTATTTATGAAAATGGAAAAGAGGAGAAATCCATGTACACATGCACGATGGATACAGAATAGGTTCACATCAATGGTCCAGAATATTTTCAACCTGGTAAAGTTCATGTCCTGGTCATGTATGTTAAAGAAAGGATATCCTCACGTACGATATGAACAATAATCATATCCCTCGATGTGATTTGTGACATGGCTTAGGTGAAAATGATGTCGATGACATCACCATCCCTCTTGACTCCAGAGATCCGTCATGAGGCTTACGAAAGAAGCAGCGAGAGATCCCCATTCATGTGTCTTCTCGTGTAACCATTATCATGACCAACTAAGGATTTTTCAGTAATGCTGACCAGTCACCTCCATCTCCATATTCATCAAACTATATAAACACCACCTTCCTGAATTGCTGAAAAACAAGAGATGAGTGAACGCTGAGGAGAAAATTTGAAGTGTTAATTTACATAAGGCCTTGAGTTTTCTAGAAATTTTCAATGGATGTTTAGTTTGAGAAGCTCATCTGTTAGGGAGTGTTGATGGTTGGTGAACATGCCTTTGCATTCCTATATCATCCTGGTTTTTTACACCAGGAGAACACCAGCCATTGACAAACAGATGTGAAGCACTGTGAGAGATATACATTTTTTTAGATAGGGGTGTCCCTCCAGAACCCCCAGATGCAATCACGGTCTCCAAATCCCTTGTACGTGGTGACCATGTTTAGCAACGACAAGTAGGAGCGAATACTCGTATTATAAGGGTGGGTGTCCAAAGTATTCATCACCGCCTTTGTGAATTCCACTTGCCAACTTTATCTAAGGTGGTGAGGAGGTCAAATATGCACCCCACCGTATTTCCTATAGGAGAGCCCACCTTGGGGGAGGTGAGGAGTAGAAGAATGAAAAGCCACTGCAGAGGCTTGTTTCTTCGAAAAGCAATGTGGTCCTTCTTAAAGTCCCATCATACAATAGTGTTACCCAGAGAGGTGGGAGCTATAAAGGAGGCTGACCATGGAAAGGATATAAAATCCTTTTCTAGCTCTGAAACGATGCAGAAAGGTTCCTTTGAGAATAGAACAAACACAAATGGAAGGACACCCTGCTGACTCGACAAATAGACAGGTGGTCGAGCCCAGTCAGAAATGAGCCACCAGAAGTATCCCGAGACGTCATTTTCATGACCCATAAGCTAAGAAACAAAAACGTCGTGCTGCCATCTAGACCGAGCATGCACACTAAATCCATGATTCCTATTTAAATATATGTAAATCGTGGCGGAAGTACCATGCTCTAGTTGTTAGTTTTTATTATGACTGTAAACAGTTTCATATCCTATTTCAAGGATTAGCCTCGGGGTTCTAAGACATTATAAATAGAATCCCAATAGAGGGGAGAAGGGTTGGGTTTTCGATAGTGGAGAGGCTCTTCACTGTAATGGGTTTCAAGTTTTCAGTAGATGAATGAAATTTGCAGAGGAGGAACGTTAAACCTCTCATGGTTGAGATTCCAGTGCCATATTTTTCTTCAATGAGTAATTTCTTTATGCGATTGTTTATCCTGATTCCCATTTCATTTTGTATTTTATTTCATGCTTGAACATTATTGTATATGGGACAGACTTCATCTTGAATTCTCTAGGTCCATTGTTCAATAATTTTAAGACATTTTCTTCTAAATTCTTACAGAATTCGCCTCAATTAGGCTCTCTATTTGATGGACTGTCTCCTTCTGTCCACTAATCAACCTGTTAATACCTCCATATTGAAGAAACGATGTCTATCTTTCCTCTGTCCACAAACCTTCAAACTTTCTGCCTCATACAACCTACTCTCAGCCCTGATTGTTGAATCCATTGCCCAATGGTCTCCTCCATGATTGTCCCACCAAAATTTATAAAAACAAATTCGTTACAATCAGAAATATGACCTTCTTAATGTCCTTGATTGAATATTTTAAGTATGAAAACCTTGTAAATAGTGAGAGATCCCTCTTTGATTATATTGGGTCAGAAATATAGTCTAAAGTGGTTATGATGTTACCTGGGATTTACCTTTCACAACCTGGGTATGTTCTGAGTGTTAACAAAGCCTTCCAAAGCATAAGCTCTGGAACATTGGATACTTGGCCATTGTATCCCTAGGTGTATCTTACAAGTACATCCTAGCATTAGTGTTGAGCGAAGAGATTTGGAATAGAACTAAGTTTGTAACTCCCTATTTTTAGCAATGAGTATGGGATCTGGTAAGCGCTAGGAGTTACTGAAAAGAATTAATGACGCCCGAGTGAAAACAACTCGAGAAAAGTATTGATATCATTAGACTTATTTATAAGTGATTAAATCAAATTTTGAATTTCTGTATTCTCATCAAGTACTGAATAGCTACCATATTATACGAGGGAATCCAACATGCAAGGATGTTTAGATTTTCCTAGCGTAGTAGACCTAAGCATCTACCTGATGACCTTAATGAAGAAAGTGTTGTAAGTAGAAGGATCACAATATGTGATGCCCCAAGACAAATGTTAACAAATGTTATATTATTATGTATTTTATACATGGTATGTATAAAGATTAAATATAGTACTAATATTAATAATGTGAGGATGAAGGAAAAGTTCCATCTATTAATATTATTACTAAGATAAAAATTAAATAGTAAAATACCTATAAAAGTCCAATTAGGAACTAGCTAAAAGTTCCTAAGTTAAAATATTAAAAGTACTAAATTAAATCAAAGGGGTTAAATCAAGAAATGAAGCATTTCTTGATTTAACTTCCCCTTGGATTTAAAAGTCTGTCTATAAAGCCTTAAGCCAAAGGGAGGCTTGGGGATCTCATCTATCTTTTGGATTCATTATTTTGCCAAAAATTCTCAAGAGATTTCTTGGAGAACATTTTCCTAGAAGGAAAAGAGAGAACTGATCCAGACCTAATATACATATAGGGCAGCTTTACCTTAGTAGCTCTAAGCTACTTCCATGTTGGAACCAACACAGGGGGATCCATATTGAAACCAAGAATGGTTTTGGGTCATGGTTGGGTGGAACGTGGTAGTTACCAAGTGATTCAGTAATTTAATATAGAGGTCATATATTCCTATGATTTGCTGATGATGTTTATCTGAGTGTGCAGGTTTCAGCCATTAAAGGAGCTTCAATTTATAGGTATGAGGTCCTGGACTGCTTATTTCATTTTCTAGAATAAATGCTGGCTAATTCAAAAAAATGTTTACTTTATATTTTCTAATCCTATGTGTTTTCCTTCTGTTTGAATCTTCAAGGATTTACATTTGAATCCCTAACCCTAGGCTGTAATTACAAATCCTGTTTAAGATTATGAAGGGTTTGGTATTGTTAGGTTTTACTTCTATATTGTCTTTTACTGCTTTAGTATTGTTTCCTAAAAGATAAGATTTATTTCAGATAAAATACCTAGCTGTTAGTTGGCCTATATATTCTACTCGAAGATTGTATATTGTCAGTAGAAGCATGGTATAATTAAAATAATAGTTCAGAAGTAAGTTTCATAGCTATATTAATCTATAACATAGTTAATTAGTCTATTGAATAAAACCTAACAAGTATATATATATATATATATATATATATATATATATATATATAAACTGGAAGGAAATAGGGACTTCATTTTTAAACAATTAATATTATAAATATCTCTAAAAGGATGACCATAAAATATCAAATATCATAGCTAGGATTAAGAAGTAATCAAGACCTTTCAAGGTCTGAATAAATAACCATAGGATAATAATCAAATCATTCCCATTAAACCAAATATCATCCTAATATTTTAATAGTCCAAGTAATCAAGGCCCTATACATGGTCCACGATTTATAACCACTACTATCTATATCTCCAAGTATAAACCATAGTATGAAATTACCAATAATATAAATCCATGACATTAATTAAACAAGTCAAAACCATATAAGTATCAAAATCCAAATTAACAAGACTTGAAAACCGAAATCGTATAACATAATATAAAAGGTCCAACATAATAAAATCTACATCTAACATATTAAACTAACCAAATTATAGTTACAACATAAAATAACAAACTATATATTTAAAAAAGATATCCCATCATCAAATCCTGTGGAAACCCAAATGTCCAAACGTCAAAATGCATACCATAATACTCAATGCCATTATAAAATGAACAATAAGCATGAAAACCATCCAAAGCATTTATAATAAGCGATGGAAGAAATCAAATCCTATGGGCACTTAAGCCCCAAATCGCAACCACCCAATATTAAAAACTCATTGTATAAACAATGACCCAGATTCGAATCCTGTAGAGTCATTCTACATTTCATAAGGCTACGCTACACATAGAGTGTATACGAGATGTAACAATAAAACAAATTCACTACAAGGAAGTCGTGAGACTCTCATTGTTTACACATATGTTGTAAACATGGCCTCGACCTCATAAATAAAACATATAATCAAGTAAAGTAAACCTTTTCAAAAGTGTGGAAACCCTGTCAACATCCAACCTATAGAAAGAATTTCTAACGAAGGGTTTTTACACCCATGGCTGATATGAATTTTCCATTTACAACCTTACAACTAAAACAAATAAGGGAGGCGAACATACACAGTCCAACTGTTATCTCCTCATATAAATTAGACAATTTATTTCATGTAGTGATAGGAAGTCAAAAAACATTTTTTGAATTTTAAGGTTCCTTGTGAGAGCTTTGGGTGTAATGAAGTATGAAACACATTGGACTTTGCTTTTCTTCAAGAAAATCAAAGCTCAAGTTTTGGTGCCTTAGGCAAACATTTCAACTATTCATTAGCCACCAAAAAGCCTAACTTTCAGTAGCTTAAACATGAAATTTGGGGCTATTTTAGGCATTGAAATCATAGGAAGGTTGAAGCGGTCAGTACGTCCTTCACCCACAAGAACTGTCAGGATGGAAGCGCTATCATAACCCATTAGCCACTGAAAAGACAAGATAGGTAGTGGATTATGATTTCGTAAGTGGTGTTTAAATTATTATTATGAGTTTGATGTGATTTGTCAAATCCCAAATCCTATTTACCCTACACCTATACTATACATTGTGACTTCATCCCTGTGTCATTATTGTAGCTCTAGTTCACAATATCATGAGGCTCATCAACTAATCATTACCTTTTCAAATATCAATTGCTAAATGGATCCCTCAAAATAAGGACATTCCCTTGATCCATTCCTCATTCCTTGCATTTGTTTTCCCTGAGCCAAACCTCCCAATTTCCACGTTGTGTTGTCCTCCCCAAGTTCAAATTTTCAAATTACAGGTGTAGAGAAACAACTCAGAAAATGAAGAGAGGAGGACCTACCTTAAGGAAAGAGCTTGGTGATATCTTTTACCTAGAATCACACCCCAAGGTATGTCAATTGTTGAAAGACGTAGGTTATTATAGGTTTTGTGAAAAAATCCAAGGATCTCATCAGCAAGTAGTAGAAGCTTTTGCTATTACATTTGATGGAAGAAAAGTAGTAATTAACAAGGAAGAATTCCAGGTGGATGAAGCTCTTATAGCTGAAGTAACAGATATTCAAAGGACTATAGAAAATTGGTTTAATACCACTGTTACAAAAAATGTTGAATTCATATCCTACCTTAAACATGAGCACAAAAGTATTGTATCGAAGAATAACATTCCTATGTCCTATCTCAAGGAGAAATGGCAACACCTGTTGAAGTCAATTCTTGTCTACATAACCTACGAAGGTTGATACAATAGGGTGATGATCTATCATTTTAAATTAATTAATCACATCACTAGAAAGATCCCATTGAATCTACCTTTTTACCTCTACAAAATCTTGACTAATATGGCTCATCAAGTAAGAGCCAAGCCAACCAAAATCACAGGTATATTATCTCATCATGGAATGATCAAGCTAATTCTTTTTGAGCTTCTACAAAAGAGGAACATTCCCCCTTGGTGTACTTCCTGTTCTGGAATGAATTTGAAACAAAGCTACAGCCATAGGATAAAAAGAGGTCTTCTTCAAATAAGTCTTCCACTCGCAGAAGTGGAAAGAGGAAGAGCAGAGCCATCTCTCCAATTGCAGTTAATCAAACCTATCCATTTTTGAAGACTAAGAAGGAAAAACTGAATCTAGATTTCAGTCAGAATATAGAGAAAGAATCAGCTTCTTCACAAGATAAAAAAGTCCTCAACCTACCATACACTGATTCTGAGCATTAGAGGAAATTTCAACTCAAAATGGGCCTTTTAACTTTGATTCAAATTCCATGTCATCATGTGTTAGCCAATGAAATTGCTTTAAATTTGAAATACCGTATAGGTCTTAAACACTTTTTTTAATATAAATTTGGGGATAGGTATCATAAAAAAACTACATTTTTTGTTTGTAGTTTCGACATATCTCCCTGTGTTTTTACTCAAATTTCGATCAGGAGAGCTCGTTGGATGCAGAATTATATTCTGCATCCAACGAGTACCCACTCAGCATACTTTTGACAGACCCCCCTACCCCAAAAACAAGAAATACCTGAAAAACGTGATGATGACATTATCATCACGTTTTTTCAGGTATTTCTTGTTTTTGGGGTAGCGGGGTCTGTCAAAAGTATGGTGAGTGGGTACTCGTTGGATGCGGAATTTAATTTCACATCTAACGAGCTCTCCCAATCGAAATTTGAGTAAAAGCACAAGGATATATGTAAAAAATACAAACAAAAAGGTAGTTTTTTTCTTTTCTTCCTCCAAAATTAATAAATATTATTTTATTATTTTAACTATTATTTTATTAATTATTTTTAGGAGGCCCATTTTGAGTTGAAATTTCCTCTAATGGATGAAGAAGAGTAAGGATCTGACCTACAAAATCAAGTTGTAGTAGGGCATAAGGATATTCCCTTACCTACAGCAAAGGATGATCAAAGTCAACAAGATGCAAAGGCTTCATCTAGCAAGCCAAAGGAATCTAGATCTCAGAAGATCAACTGGCTACTAAGGTAGGTGTATGAATTAGAAGTTATTGAAAGGGAAATTAAAAGAAGTAATTTAAGATTAACTAAAATAAATACTGAATTATATGACTCTCTTCAAGAACTAAAAAAGAAGTATATTAAGCTCAAAGAAATAAATCTCAGGTTGATGAAGGACAACACCAAGTTCTACAGAAAAATCAGGCTATCAAAATTGCAGACAAAATATTCAAACCCTCAGTCTCAAGCACATCATAATTTGGAAACCCTAGCAGAGGTAGCCATGAATCTTTATGATCGAGAGGCAGCTTTTAATTCTACTACCATCGCAGACCCTATTCAAGTTGTAGAGACACCAAAAGAACAACATTGAAGCTTTAAAACATTAAGGTAAAATGTGATTGTTGCAATTCTGATTAACTGTTAAAATAGGATTTTCGGTGGCTTAGGCGAACAATTCAACTGTTCATTAGCCACCGAAAATAGAGCTTTTGGTAGCTAACAGGATCGAATTTTGCCTCTACTAGCCACTGAAAGTGCAGACATGGCAGAGAGATCTTATTTTGCCTAGATCTAAGACACTCTGATCCAAATGTTTCGAGGATGATTTATAATGATAGACAAAGACTAAAGGCATCAATATTAGAGTTCTGTTTCATTTTTCACTAGCAAAGATAGAGGTGATAAGGCTTCCTTCCTATTTTGGTAAAAGGTGACTTGCCTGCCAAATGGCATTTTTGAATTGTCCTTCAGTTTCTATTGCAGCTGTTAAATATTTCGAAGACTAGGAATATTTTTTTAGATATGGACATTGACCATCAAAATATGAACTTTTCCTATTTTCTTGCAACTATTTATGACTGTCTATTTTTAGCAAATTCGATCCAGTTTTTTAGGATCCATAATAATTTTGTAAAGGATATAAAGCCTATAAATTATGTAGAACAAAAGGTGAATTTGCAGTTCTGAACTACAATGCTGTTGTGATAAAGAAACTTTCTATAATATTCAGTATGCAAGCTTCTTTCATTGTTATTTGTCAAATCTTCTTTTACATTTTTGTTCTATTCTTATGAGTGGAATTATGTTATTTATCTATGTTTACATAATATATTGGTGACTGTCATCTTATCATCTGTTTAGTGAGCAAAGGATCAAAAGTAATCATACTATTTTTATTTTTCCATCATATGTATATGGTTGTGCATATGTGTTCTGGTTAATAAAATCAGTTTCTTCATCCATATTCATCTATTACCTATCTGACAGTAGCTCTTGAAGTCCTTGTTTTGTATGAATGTACTTAAGACTGTCTTGAGTATACCATTCAGTGAGTTATATATTCATTTTTATCCAATATTACCCATCATTGAGTGAACCATTGAAAAAATAGTTAAGTTACCAGGCATCTTTGAGTTATAGCCTAGAAGAGTTTCTTGGAGTGCTAACACCAACTTTGAAGGAGAAGGACATATAAAACCCAGCATAAATAACCATTGAAATCAAATGCAGTTTACACTTATAAACAATCATATAAAAACCAAAATCGAGTTTACACAGTCGAGTTCCATTGGCCATTGCACCATTGCAAGCAATGGTGTTGTCCTGGATTTTAAATTAACAAAGCACAATTTACAATTTACACATAGGTACGGTCAAATACACCAAGGATCCCATTCGTTTCCAATAGCATAATAAAAATTACATTCCCAAATAATTATAAATTCAGGCCCGAAGGAAAATTTAAAGTTCCACATTAAACCCCAACTAGTGACGAGATGAAACTCAGTCACAACCATAAACTCGAGAGGTGACAAGTGCATGCTTGAATAACAGGATCACCGTGAACAATATGGCATCAACCATGATTTGTTCCCAAAGCTTTGAGCTATGCCTCCCCTCAGCATTCCTATCACCTGCAACCACCAAGCAACGAAATGGATGAGAAGCATGGAAATCATGGCTAGCTACAAACCATCAAACAATGTTGCAAAAAAACAAACAGAATCTTACCTCTGTTAACTTGGAAGATGCTTTAACCATGATGCACAAAGGAGATAAGGGGAAAACAATGAATTGATTAATGACCAAACCCCATCATGAGCCAATCCCTAAGCTTCAGCTGCCACACATTCCAATGCACATTAGTGGCATCAACCTGTTGACCATTATCAAAACTTGAAATCCACTTCTCCATAGTTTCCATATGTTATTGTATCGAATACCTGCAAGCTCATGAAAAGTATTAAACCCCTAGTGCAATAGTATAAACTATGCTATATATTTGCTACCCCCAAGTTAATACAAGGTATTTGTTATCACATACATCACTTACCTTAGGTTTTAAACCTTAGTGCCTTATGCATCAAACTCTTTAGGCGCTCTAAGCTTAACACCATGGCATATGCATTATTCCATGGTATGTTGTATAAACATAGACCGAGTTTCATTTTTAACCAACGATAGTTGAATCTGTAAAAGCATAAAATAACAGTATAAGTTAGGTGAGTTTCGTAAAATAAACACGTAATACAATTATGCTAAGAATGAACAGTTGATAATAATTACCCCAAGAACATTAAATTCCATTAAAAAAAATACCGATTTGTGTCATGCAAAGATAGGTGTGGTATTCACCTTGCCAATAATACAAGTTTGTAAAGAACTGTAATAAACAACCAGTAGGTGTCACTAGAAGAAAGTATGAACACTAGTGACCAAAACGTTCAACTTTTCGTAACATGTTTATCATCAATAGGTGCACCTACATGTAAACAGATTAAGAGTTCCTTAGTTGAATAGAACTAAGTAAGCCCTCTAGACATGTAGAGACTTTTACCTCTCAGGCAGTTACATGGGAGAACTAGTCCCTCCACTCCACCCACTTTGCTTCCAAAAACAAAGTTAAGTTAGAATCAGGTATACAACGTAAGCACATGTAAAATAATAATGAAATACATAATCAAAGCATCGAATATACACAACAAAGTGTAACCATAGGAATCACATAGTAATCAACACTGTGACATCAAAAGCAAAAACAATAAATAGAGTAACAATCATAACTGAAGTAAGAGAGTAATACGTAAGAAAAGCTTATGACAATTCAGTAGTGCGATAGAGTACAAAACATTCCACAAGTTTAAATAATGTCCGAAACAGGTTGTGTTTAACTAGCCTAATAATTTTTTTTTTCAATTTTTAGGGACATTACAAGTGGTATCAAAGCCCAATTTCAACACTAAGAGACCAATGGGCATACCAAACATTCGTTGCAAAGAAAATAAAGTATGTTTTTAAATATGGTTAACTAACACAAAATTTTCCCTTGATTTAAAAATTGCAATTTGTAGGAAATTTTTACAAAATAGTTCAGATAATGAACACTGAAGAAGACAAAAGCCGGAAAGGAAAGATGAATACCCCCACCTAGGAAGCAGAACTGGTGGTCGAACTAAATTCTGATATTTTTAAGACCATACACAATCTTCAAGCAGGATTACAAAGTTTCATAGAAGATAGTCTGAATGAGAGAAAGGAACAGCAAGCCATAAATGAAGCATTACTGAAAAATATGACCGGAGGAATCCTGCAGGGGAAACCGATACATTCCACAAACAATTCCAAAACAGAACCTTACCATAAACGGGCTAGCAACCTAAGAGAAGAAGAAAAAGAGGAACATAACCTTGAAGCTCTAGAAGGAGATCATCACAGCCCTTCCATTGATGACTCTCTTTCTCCATGCGTGAAGAGACAAATAAATAATGATAACCTACAGGGAGAGTTCAAAAAAATAAGAGCCCCAAGCTATTAAGGTGAAGTAAACATGAGAGAGAAAGCTAAAGAATGACTGTTGGGTATGAGAAAGTATTTCTGAGTTCATAACTACTCAAGCAATATGAAGGCTTGGCTTTCCTTCTATAACTTAAATGGAAAAACATTGATATGGTGGACAGATTTGAAACACACCAATAAAGATGAGCTAATTGAGATACACTGGAGTAACTTTCACAAAATATTTCAAGAAAAATATATGTCAGAAAGATTTTTCGACAGGAAAGTAAAAGAGTTTCATGAACTACGTATGGGATCCATGACTATGGATGCTTTTATCAACATATTTCTAGATCTGTTACATTATGTACCATACATCAAGGATGAAAATGTAAAAATCCAATACTTTTTAGGATGTCTTCCTCCCATCTTTCAGGAAAGGATTGAGTTCAGCATGCCTAAAACCTTGGACACCACATTGCACAAAGCTAGGCTCTTCTTTGAGCATGGAAAAATAAGGAAAGAGAACATGAACAAAAATAGAGACAAGTCTAAGAGCTTCTCTGATAACTAGAAACTAGGGTTTAACCAACCCCCATAGAGAAAACAGAACAACAGTTTCCCAACAAACAAAAACTTCAACAAATTAGGTATGAAACCATACGTACCAGCTCCAAATGCTAACAAGCCATTAGCAGCTAGGGGATCCAATGCTGCCCCGATACA
Source organism: Pseudotsuga menziesii (assembly GCA_001517045.1). Classification (NCBI taxonomy): domain Eukaryota; kingdom Viridiplantae; phylum Streptophyta; class Pinopsida; order Pinales; family Pinaceae; genus Pseudotsuga; species Pseudotsuga menziesii. The sequence continues at coordinate 55,546 of LPNX010200911.1, forward strand.
AATCAAATGATGGAAGTGTAGCGGGCCTCATTATGTCCGATATTGTAAGAACAAGCCCAATGGAGTCTTGCACAACTTACAAGAAGAAACAAGGATCGAGGACATAGTGGGAACACCGCGTATTTATGCAGCCTTGGATGGACACAAGAAGACCATCAGGCTACCATGGTTGAGATAGAAGGTAAGATCTTGAACACTTCTATTTCAATACTTATTGACCCCGGTGCTTGTCGAAGCTATGTTTCACCTAAAATTGTTGATGTATGAAAACTAGGCAAAGTAAAACATGATAAACCTTTGTTGGTTAAGTTAGCCACAAGTACAAAATGAAAGGTTTCATAAATAGTTAAAGACTGGAAGGTAAACATCAATGGTTTCCCAATGAAATTAAACCTGAACATCCTACCCTTAGGATCCTATGATATACTTATTGGCATGGACTGGTTGGAACAACACCATGTCATGCTCGATTTCTTACTCAAGTTAATATTGTGTATAGACAGACAGGGGAATCAAGTGAAGATTCAGGGCATTCCAAAGAATGTTTTTGTAAGGCAAATATCTGCTTTACAACCAAAGAAATGTGTTAGTAAAGGTTGCAAGTTTTACATAGTAAACATATGAGACATAGAGTCTGAGAGAGAACAACACATAAAATAATTTCCCGTTCTTGAAGAATTCAAGGATGTGTTTCCCAAGGAAATCGCAGGATTACCTCGGAAACGAGACGTAGAATTTTCCATAGAACTGACACTGGGATTAGTTTCGGCTTCCAAATCACCTTACCACATGAGTGCACTAGAATTGGTGGAACTCAAACTGCAGTTGCAAGAGTTGATAGAGAAAGGGTATATCCGACCTAGTGTGTCCCCTTGGGGAGCATCAATACTATTCGTAAAGAAGAAAGATGGTACGATGTGAATGTGCATCGATTACCGCCAGTTGAAAAAAATGACTATCAAGAACCGATACCCACTCCCTAGGATCGATGAATTGTTCAATTAGGTAGGAGGAGCCAAAATATTTTCGAAGATTGACCTGCGATCCGGGTACCATAAGGTACGGATTCACGACAAGGATATTCACAAAAAATCCTTTCGTACAAGGTACGACCCATTAGAGGAAATTTCAATTCAAAATGCACTTTTTAACTCTAATTAAAATTCCATGTCATCATGTGTTAGCCAATGAAATTGCTTTAAATTTGAAATACTGTATCGGTCTTAAAAACATTTTTAATATAAATTTGGGGATAGGTATCATAAAAAAAACTAAATTTTTTGTTTGTATTTTGACATATATCCCTTTGTTTATACTCAAATTTCGATCGGGAGAGCTCGTTGGATGCAGAACTAAATTCCTCTAATGACCACGAGGCCCATTTTGAGTTGAAATTTCCTCTAATGACTATGAGTTTGTAGTGATGTCGTTCGGGTTGACCAATGGACCCGCAAACTTCATGTGCATGATTAATAATATATTCAGTAAGTATCTGGATAAATTTGTTTTGGTATTTATAGATGACATCCTAGTTTAATCCAAGAGTAAAGAGGAACACGAAGAATACCTTTGCATAGTACTACAAGTGTTACGAGAACACCAGCTTTACGCTAAGTTTATTAAATGTGATTTTTACAAACCACACATATAGTACTTAGGTCACATTATCTCTGAGACAAGGATAGTTATGGAACCATAAAAGATTAGACCCATAGAGGATTGGTCTACCCCTACTAGTGTCACCGACATTAGGTCCTTTTTGAGATTAGCTAGATATTATCGAAGTTCATTGAGAACTTCTCGAGAATTGCTTTCCCCATGACCTATTTTCAAAAGAAATAAAATAAGTTCTTATGGACGACCAAGTGCGAGGAAAGTTTTCAAAAGCTTAAGCATATTTTGATGACCACAGCAATACTAATAATTGCCGATCCTGATGGGGATTTCGTTGTTTGCATGGATGCAAGCAAGGAAGGACTTGGATGATTCCTCTTGCAGAATGATCATGTGATCTGTTATGAATTGCGAAAGTTAAAAGAGCATGAGAAAAACTATCCCATGGACGATCTTGAGTTAGCGACCATAATCCACGCTTTGAAAATGTGGAGGAACTAACTGATGGGAAGGAAGTTCTTTCTGAAGACAGACAAGATGAGTCTGAAGTACTTATTCGATCAATCGGATGTGAATGCAAGGCAGTCCAGATGGTTGGATTTCCTTAGCGAGTACCATTTCGAGCTAAAGCATATTAAGGAAAAAGAGAACAAGGTTGCTAATTCTTTGAGCCGACGAACTCATATGATATATGAGGTGACTTTAAGACAAACCAATGCATATTTTCATGAGAGGATTAGAACGGCCAATGAAGTTGACCCTTTCTATTTAAAAATCCTTAATGAAGTCCAAGAGGACAGGTTGTTTCAACAACAAAAAGAGTACAAGGTAGATGAATCGAGATTGTTATGGTCCAAGGAGAGATTGTACATTCCAGATAGTGGGGGCATTCGGTATAGAATCCTCATGGAATTTCATCGTGAACCCTACCTGGGGCACCTGGGATATCAAAAGATGATATCCGCCGTCAAGAGACACTTTTTTCTGGCTAGTAAGTTAAAGGCTGAGATTGTGATGTTTATCGCGAAATGTTAGGAATTTTAGTTGGTCAAAGATGAGAATCAACACCCTTAGGGATTGTTGCAGCCGTTACCCATTCCAGAATAGAAGTGGGAGGTCATTAGTATCGATTTAATCACCGTTCGACCGAAAAGTAAAAAGAAAAATGATTCTATTTTTGTTGTAATTGACGAGTTGTCAAAAGAAGCACACTTCATTCCTATGAACTCAACCTACAAGGCAGTGAGCATTGTCGATATCTTCTTGAAAGAGATATTTATATTGCACGGGATATCCAAGGAAATCATCTGGGATAGAGATGCTAATTTTACAGGAAACTTTTGGAGATCTTTATTCTCCGGATTAGAAACACAGTTGAAATTTAGCACTGCTTATCACCCGGATACAGACGGGAAGACAGAAAGAGTAAACCAGATTGTTGAGGACATGATTAGGATGTATGTCATGAACAACCCCACTAAATGGGAAGACTACCTACATCTTTCATAGTTTTCGTATAGCAACGGTTACCAAGATTCCTGCAAGATGAGTCCCTTTGAGGTGCTCTATGGACGGAAGTGTAGAACACCGGTTAATTGGGATATCCCGATGGATCAACTCATGTTAGGGCCTGATTTATTAATGGACTTGGAACAGTTGGTTACCAAGGTCCAGGTGAACCTCAAAGAAGCACAATACCGCCAGAAAAGTTACATGAATCATAAAATAAAAGATAAATATTATCAAATAGGTGACCATGTCTACTTGAAAGTAAAACCAAAATGGAGCTCGTTGAGCTTGGGGAGGTGCGGTAAGTTAGCACCTAGCATTAACTGCACACATAAAAGTCCATAATGTTTTCCATGCATCATTATTAAATAAATATGTTTATGATACTAAACATGTAGTTGATTGGACCTTATTACAGGTGGAACCTAAAGGGGAGTTTTCCCTTGAACCTATTCATATACTGGACAAAAGAGAGTTGCAGCTCATGAAGCGCACCATAGTCTAGTTGAAACTGCAATCGAAACACTTCGAATCTGATGAAGCTACTTGGGATAATGGAGCCACCGTGAGAAAGGCTTACCCTGCCTTGTTTCATGTTGTTATTTCGAGTCCCTAGAACACCAGGGACAGGTTTTTTCTTAGCGAGGTAGGATGTAATATCCTGAATTTTGTACCTAACACATATAAGCATGAGCCTATTGATTATAATGTTATCTTGATGTTTTATTTTGATATATTGGGTCGAAGACCCCACTGCATATGAACATGATGATTTTTTTTATAGATTGGGCGTAAGCCAATTTTTGACAATATATATATATATATATATATATATATATATATTCTTATTTGTGTTGGGCGTGGANTGATTGATGATATGTTTTGTGTTGAGCAAGGAGCTCTAGAGCACATGAGTGTTAGGCATAATTGTTGTAGCCATCCATGTTATTGTTGAGCATAATCTCTAGAACATTGGATCCTTGGCCATTGTATCCCTAGGTGTATCGTACAAGTACATCCTAGCATTAGTGTTGAGCGAAGACCTCTGTAATAGAACTAAGTTTGTAACTCCTTGTTTTTTACATTGAGTATGGGCTCTGGTAAGTGCTACGAGTTACTGGAAAGAGAAAAATATTGATCTCATCATACTTATTTATAAGTGATTAAATGAAATTTTGAATTTCTGTATTCTCATCAAGTATTGAATAACTACCATGTTATACGAGGTAATCCAACATTCAAGGATTTTTAGAGTTTCCTATCCTAGTAGACCTAAACATCTACGTGATGACCTTAATGAAGAAAGTGTCGTACGTCTAAGGATCACAATATGTGATACCCCAGGACAAATGTTAACAAATGTTATATTATTATGTATTTTATACATGGTATGTATAAAGAATAATTATAGTAATAATATTAATAATGTGAGGAGGAAAAAAAAGTTCCATCTATTACTATTATTACTAAGATAAAAATTAAATAGTATAATACCTATTATTACTATTACTATTATAATTAGGAACTAGCTAAAAGTTCCTAAGTTAAAATATTAAAATCACTAAGTTAAATAAAAAGGGTTAAATCAAGAAATGAAGCATTTCTTGATTTAACTACCCCTTTGACTGAAAAGTATGTCTATAAAGTCCTAATCCAAAGGGAGGATTGGGGATCTCATCTATCTTTTGGAGTCATTATTCTGCCAAAAATTCTCAAGAGATTTCTTGGAGAACATTTTTACTAGAAGGAAATGAGAGAACTGATCTAGACATGATATACAAACTAAGGCAACTTTACCTTAGGAGCTCTAAGCTACTTGCATATTGGAACCAACTCGAGGGGATCTAGATTGAAACCAGGAATGGTTCTGGGTCATGGTTGGGTGGAACATGGTAGTTCCCAAGTGATTTAGTCATCTAATACAAAGGTCATATCTTCCTATGATTTTTTAAAAATGGTTATTTGAGTGTGTAGGTTTCAGCCATTAAAGGAGCTTCAATTTACAGGTATGAGGTCCTGGACTGCTTATTTCATTTTCTAGAATAAATGTTGGTTAATTCAGGCAAATGTTTACTTTATATTTTCTAACCCTATGTGTTTGGATTCTGTTTGAATCTTCGAGTGTTTACATTTTAATCCATAACCCTAGGCTGTAATTTAATTCATGTATAACCCTAGGCTATAATTTAAAATATTGTTTAATATTTTCAAGGGTTTTGTATTGTTAGGGTTTAGTTATGTATTGTCTTTACTTCTTTAGTATTGTTTCCTACAATCTAATATTTATTTCAGATTAAACACCTAGATATTAGTTGGCCTACATACTCTACTGACAGATTATATATTGTCAGTAGTAGCATGATATAATTAAAAGACTAGTTCTGAAGTAAGTTTCATAGCTGCATTAATCTTTCACACAGTTAATTAGTCTATTGAATAAAACCTAACAATTCTATTATATATATATATATATATATATA
>LPNX010200911.1:62895-86506 GCA_001517045.1 Pseudotsuga menziesii
ATCAAGACCTTTCAAGGTATGAATAAATAACCATAGGATAATAATCAAATCATTCCCATCAAAACAAATATCATCCTAATCTTTTAACAGTCCAAGTAATTGCGATCCTATATATGGTCCATGATTTATAACCAATACTATCTATATCTCCAAGTATAAACAAGAATATTAAATTACCAATAATATAATCCATGACATTAAGTAAAGAAGTCGAAACCATCTAAGTATTATAATCCACATAACAAGACTTTATAATAGAAATTGTATAACATATTATAAAACGTCCAACATAATACAATCTAGAACTAACATATAAAAATAACCAAAGTATATTTACAACATAAAATAACAAACTATATATTTAAACAAGAGATCCGAGGATCAAATCCTGTGGCACCCAAATGTCCAAACGTCAAAATGCATATCATAATACTCAACACCATTATAAAATAAACCATAAGCATCTAAACCATCCAAATCATTTATAACAAGCGATGGAAGAAATCATATCTTGTGGGCACTTAAGCCCAAAATCGCAACCACCCAATATTAAAAACTCATTGTATAAACAACGACGAGGATTTGAATCTTGTAGAGTCATTCTATGTTTCATAAAACCACGCTACACACAGAGTGTGTACGCGTTGTAACAATAAAACAAATTCACTATAGAGAATTCGTGAGACTCTCACTGTTTACACATATGCTATAAACACGGCCTCGGCCTCATAAATAAAACATACAGTCAACTAAACTAATCGTTTTCAAATGCGTGGAAACCCTGTCAACATCCAACCTATAACAAGGATTTCTAACGTAGGGTTTTTACACCCACGACCGATATTACTTTGTCATTTACAACCTTACAACTAAAACAAATAAGGGAAGAAAATATACACAGTCCAACTATGAAGGCGAATGCCATATAAAACCCGGCATAAATAACCATTGAAATCAAATGCACTTTACACTTATAAATAGTCATATAAAAACTAGAATCGATTCTACATAGTCAAGTTCCATTGGCCATGGCACCATTGCAAGAAATGGTGGTGCCCTAGATTTTAAATTAAACAAAGCACAATTTACAATTTACAAATAGACCTGTTCAAATATACCAAGGATCTCATTCATTTCCAACATCATCATAAACATTAAATGCCCAAATCCTTATAAACTCAGGCCCGAATTCAAATTGAAAGTTCCACATTAAACTCCAACCAATGATGAGATGAAACTTAGTCTCAACTATAAAACCAAGAGGTGACAAGTGCATGCTTGACTAATAGGCTTACTATGAAGAATATGGAATCACCCATGATTTGTTCCCAAATATTTGAGCTATGTCGCCCTTTTCCATCCCTGTCACCTGCAACCACCAAGCAATGAGATGGATGAGATGCATGGAAATCATGGCTAGCTACAAACCATCAAACAATGCTACAAAAAATCGAACGAAATCTTACCTCTGTAAACCTAGAAGACACCTTCGCCATGCTGCGCAAAGGTACTGAGAAGTGGAAAACAATGAACTAAGTAATGACCAAACCCCACATGATCCAAGCCCTAATCTTGGGCTGCCACAGACTCCAACGCACATTAATGTCACCATCGTGTAAACCATTATCGAAACCCCTAACCCACTTCTCCATAGTTTTTGTATGTTATAGTATCAAATACCTCCAAGCTCATGCAAACTCTTAAACCCCTAGTGCAATAGTATAAACTATGCTATATATTCTCCACCCCCAAGTTAATACAAGGTCTTTGTTATCACATACATCGCTTACCTTAGGAACTTATGCATCAAACTCTTTAGGCTATAAGCCTAAGACCATGGCATATGCATTATGCCATGGTATGTTGTATAAACATAGACCCAGTTTCATTTTTAACCAACCATGTTTGAACCTATAAAAGCATAAAATAAAAGTATAAGTTAATCGTGTTTCGTAAAATAAACACATAATACAAATATGCTAAGAATGAACAGTTGATAATAATTACCCCAAGAACATTAAATTCCATTAAAAAAAATTACCGAGATGTGTCATGCAAAGATAGGTGTGGTATTGACCTTATCAATACTAGAAGTCTGTAAAGAACCTAATACACAACCACTAAGTGTCACTAGTAGCAAGTATGAACACTAGTGACCAAATGTTCAGCTTTCTGTAACAATTTTATCATCACTAGGGTTACCTGTATGTAAACAGGTTAAGAGTGCCTTTGTTCAACACAACTAAGTAATCCCGCTAGACAAGTAGAGACTTTTACCTCTCAGGTAGTTACATGGGAGAACTAGTCCCACCACTCCACCCACTTTGGTTCTAGAAACAAAGTTAAGCTAGAATCAGGTATACAATGTAAGCACAAGTAAAATAATAATGAAGTACATAATCAAAGCATCTAACATACACAGTAAAGTGTAACCATAAGAATCACATAGTAATCAACATTACGACATCATAAGAACAAACAGTAAACAGAGTAATAATCATAACTACAGTAAGAGAGTAAGATGTAAGAACAACTTATGACAATTCAACAGTACGATAGAGTACGACACATTCCGTAAGATTAAATAATGTCCAAAATAGGTTGTGTTTAACTAGCCTAATAAATATTTCTTATTTTCAATTTTTAGGAACATTACATACAACTATGAATTTATACAAGTATTTACCTAAGAAACTATTAATTAAGCACATACAAGATGCTGGAGCATTCATTAGCCCAAATTGCATAACTACGAACTCATAATGCTCGTATCGGGTTCTGAATGCAGTTTTAAAAATATCTGCATCTTTAATTCTGACTTGATGATATCCATATGTCAAGTGCATTTTTTATAATATCGTTGCTCCACATATCCTTATCTATACAAGGCAATTGATATCTATTTTTAATTTTCATCTTGTTTAACAGGCGGTAATCTATCCATAAACGTAAGGTATTGTCTTTCTTTTTAACAAATAAGATAGGTGCTTCCCAAGGGGATACACTTGGTCTTATATAATTCTTATATATTTACTCTTGTAGTTGTAATTTTAATTCATTAATTTCTATGATATTCATCTGGTAAGGAGCCTTTGAATTAGGTACAACTCCTGGTACTAATTCAATAGTAAAATCTAATTCTCTATTTGGAGGTAATCCTGGGTTCTCTTCCAGGAATATATCTGAAAATTCTTTTATGGTATATCATCTTATTTTAACTTATCCTCTTTATTTATGTGGTATTCATTCATTATAGGCATAGCAAAAAATTTACAACCTTTACATACATACTTTTTCATTTGCAAAGGTTAAATCCGTCTAACAAAAAAATTTCTAGGTATTCCTTTTACTGTTTCTTAAAACAATTTAAAACTATTCTATGTTTTTCCATCCAGTCCATACCTATTAAAACATCATATGACCCTAGCGGAAATACATTCAATTACACTTGAGTTTTGAATTCACTCATAAAGATTTCACAATTTTCAACATAGCTAACTACCTTTCTCTTGGCTTGTGTAGATAACTGAACCAACCAATATTTTCAAACGCAAGTTACAACTTTCTGCTATACTAGGTGACACATAGCTTATACCAACACATAGTCCTATTTCAACCATGAATGTTTGGTGATCAGCGCGTCGATTCTCCAAGGATGCATTAAGTTTGGGCATCTCATTTGCTACATCACCAATAATTGCTTCCTCCTAAATTGTATAGACATTTCTGAAATTCCTCTTTCTGTTTGGACATTCCTTTACATAATGAGGTAACTGACATTTCTAGCATTTTACAGGTTCTCTTTGTTCATTATTTTTACCATGATTATTAGGTAGATCTATGTTCTTTGTTGCTATAAAATTCTATTGTGTATTACTTTTAAAATATGTTCCTTGATAAATATTCTTAGAATAATTTCAGGAGTTATTTCCGAAATTTATGTTGGGCTTAAAACCCTTCTTTCTTTGTTCAAAATTATTTGTTCTTTTACTCTTCCAGTTAGGTGTTCCTTCTTTGTTAATTTTTCTATGTTCATAACAAAAATTAGCTTTCATCATTGTCTCCTCAAGGGTTTTTGGGTTATCGTATTCAATTATGTCTTTGGATCTAAGAGGTAAACAACTCAAAAACCTATGTATATTAGGATTTTCATTGATAATATAAGGTACATATCGTAATAAACTTAAAAATTTACTAGGTTCCTTCATAGACATTGACCCAAAATTAAGACCATAAAATTCCTTAGCTCTTTCTTCATAATATTGTTCATAAAAAAAATCATTTCAAAGTATTTCTTAAAAGTCCTCCAAGTTACATACTTTTCTTTAATGTTTTTCACTCTTTTTATATCTTGCCACCATATATCATCTTTTCCGGTTAAGTTATAGATAGTCATTCTAGCTTTCAGCCTATCTGATAGATTGTTGATTTGAAAGTGCTTTTTTCATACCTGACAACCAGGCCTCAGCTTCTTCACATTTTTCCACCTCACCATTAAACATAGGACTAAACCATAGGCTTTTTTACCTTTTTCATACCTAACAACCAGGCCTCGACTTCTTCACCTTAAAATCTCCTGAAATTGGTTCATAAGGTTTATATTTTCTCCCTTTTAGGAATATTGTCGCTATCACTACTTTCACTAGAATATTTATGCTTTTCTTTGTGTGGACTATCCTTAATTTATAAAGATGAATTACTTGCATATTCATAAAATTTTAACTTCTTACCTTTACGTTTGTAAGATACAGTTCCAAATTTAGTTTTATGTTATTTTATTTGATCCTTTCCTTCGTTATTATTTTATCTAGCATTATTTGATTCAGTTCTTCCTGTTCTCTTAGTATTCTTTCATTATCTTCCACTACAATCTATAATTAAGCTTTTAAGTCTTTTACAGTTTGAAGCAATTCAGATGGTTGATTATTTAGTTCCGTATATATATATTATGGATTATTATGATGTGATCCATCTTCAACAGATGCTTCTACTCCTTCGATTTCTTGCAAAATAAAAGTTTATATTTCTATACAGAAACCATTTTTAAACATAGTGAGTATTTTTGTTTTTTTGTTTTGTATTCGAGTTGAGCCAACTTTAGGGATAGTGTTTGGAAACTCACTCTAAAAACACATGTAACAACACCAAAAATACCATAGTAATTTTTTTTTACACCTAACATCATTTAGAAGATAAAAACTGCTTTCACATAATATAAACCTTACATCTTAATAATTCGATTAAGATCATTGCATTAATAATCCATATTATTCTACTCTACAATTACAATTTCAAAGGTCTATGCTAGATTACTTGCTTATCAGGTTTCATATGTTATGATTTCCTTGACGTACATTATACCTTGTGTGCTTGTTTTGTTTTGCATAAGGATGGTTGTCATCATGCTTAACGTTCTTAAATATTTTATTACAATTCCTATTTTGAAGACTGGTTTACCAGGAAAATAGGTCTTACTTAGCTTATCTAGCTAAAGCATATCCTACTTGTATTTATGTATGTGTTTCGGTGGAGATATTTCCTTGTGTTTTAAAAACTAAGAGTCCTAGGTATGGACACCAAGGGGACCCTAACCATGCTAAGGAATGAACAAGACAACAAACTAAAGCATCGAAACTATGCTATGTTCCTTTTTACCATACACTAGAGCTAGTTTTTAATATATATAATTGCATCATATAGAAACTATGTAACATCGAAAAAGTTTAAACTATAGTATTGTGGGTAAATATTTTGAACAACATGGAGGTAGGTGGTGTCTTAAAGGTGACCACGTGAAGGGTACCAAAGTATTTTTGAGCTAGACAAGGGTTTTACCCTACTCGAGCTCCATGGTTTTGGCATTCTGCATTGTACTTTGTGATGTGGGCTGGTGGGAGAGCCGAAAACTCTCGACCCCTCCATCATTTGACTCTGTGTTCACCATGCCAACAATGTTGGCTCCACGCATAGGATTATTGCAAAGAACAAGGCCATAATACGTTTTTTTGTATTCCTTTTATGCATAGTTGTTTCTCTTATTACTGTAGGTTATTTTTATCAGTGATTATTAACATGTGTTAACCTTTAATTAATGCAAATGCTGGGTGTGCAGAGCTTGGGGTTTGGTATCGACCAGGGATCTGGTAGGACCTATGAGGGTCAAACCCCTTGGTATTTGGTAATGTATATAATGTGTTCTCCATTTTTGGACTAGCCTCTTTGGCAGTTTTATAGGGTTCAGATGAATCCATCCGATAAAATGGTAAAATTTTTTGGTGTTTTTCCTCAATGGAATTTACTGGAAGAGATACGATGGTTTTGAAATCTTTAGTCTTAGTATAGTATTAATGTTAAACCTCTATTTTACAAACAAACCATGAGTCTAGGTGGAAGTTATAAAGAAGCTCTTATTGGATTTTTGATGTGAAGAATTTATGGCAATAGAACTATTCTGAATGTGTTTTATAACAAGGATTTTAAAGACCCTGAAATGTTCTTGTTTTTATTATAAACTTGGTTATACGTGTCTATAATATTACATTGTGTAAAGTTTAAGCCGTTCGGGCTTCCAAAATACTCTGTGTATCATTTTGTCTTCTCTATTTGAATATGTGTAAATAAATTTATGTGTGATCTTGGGTAATAGGTGGGTAATAAGTATTTATTCATAATGTGTTATGCATTTACTTCTCTTTCTTGTCAATACTAATTTTTAATATGATTTAAGGGATTCGTTGCGTTCTTTTAGCGATTTGATAATTTATTGAAAAGGAAAGATCCTTACAAGCCTCAATCTTGTGACCTGTAATAAAAAAATTTAGATGGAAACTATACAAAATATAATTTTTTATTGCTTAAACATTGTGTTTCTCAACATTCCTGGGTTTAGTTTGGTTAGATTTACTGTGTTTACATTTTTTGTTAAACCTAGGATATTCAGGTGTAGGTTTTAATTTAATACATTTCCTGATAAAATGTTGGCCTTACGAGTCTCGAATCCTTGACCCATTAAACCTTCGAAACAGGTAAATTATATAGGGTTTGTATTTTATTTAACTACTAATAGTTAATGTAAAAGTGTTTAAACCCTAACTGTTTTGGAATGATAAATCCTTTTGGTTGTGTATTGTTTATATTATCTACAACACACACACACACACATATATAGATTATTTGTACGGGTTTTAACCGTTCGGTTACAAACCATAAATTGTTAGAAGCATAAATTTTATTTATTTGAGGAGATTTTAGTTGTTTTTAAAAGGGAAAACAAAACCCTAAATATAAAGAGGTTCGCTATTTGTTTTACATGATAATACCTCTATTTTACCTTTTGGTTAAAGGGTTTTTAAAATAAAAATACGAGGAAATACTATACACTATTTAACTATGTATGATATTTATTATCAAATGGAACTTACATGCAGAATTATGATACTATTCTATATAAGAAATATACATAATTATACTACTGTTTCAACATACTAAAGCTTAATTATTCTACTAAGAATATCTGTATAAACAGTAGCATTTGTGTACTGATAAATTTTTAGGCAATACAAATATTTTTCTATTTATACAAAAATAGATAGAAGTTCTAGAAAGATGGTAACATTCAGAAAATTTCTATAGATATAAATATAAGATAAATTCAAGAATAATAACCATAACATCTTAGAACCTGTTAACTGTTGAAGGGGACAAACACCCAAAGAATACCGTTCCTCCCAACCGACTCCTGAAAGAAGTGAAGATTAGTTGCTTTAGGACACCCGATCATGTTCACTGAACCACCAGGATGAAGATGTTGTGTAGAAGCCTACATAGTACCCTGTAACATAGCAGTCACACTCGCAGACTTACACTCTTAGCAATTCACTCTAGCTTTCCCCTCATTGAATTCCTCTAGTGTTCCTAACATTTCAGTTTCTAGCAAAATCACAAGGCTCTAATCACTTAGAATGTAGTGATCTTTCTGCTCATTCGATGGTATATATAAGCTTTCCTAGGTATTTGGGTCAATTTTGAAGGAGCCACCTTCTTATTTACTCTTTTATTGGGAACATGACCACAATTATAGGGATTTTTCCTAATGAAGCAGATAGAAAGTAAATGATGTTGTTGCCATTTGTCATTTTGGCCTTCTACAGTAGATCATTCCTCCTAGTTGGTTAGTTAACACTCTTCAATAGTATTCTTTGGATAGGTGTCTCTTCTTTTAATTACTTAAATAAATAAAATATACAATTACATTCATCTTTGACCATTTGGTCAACAACATAAAAATTTACAATAACGTTTAAAGTGATGACTCCTAAAAAATAAAATGTTTTTCAGTTCTAGGTGGGCTACACAATCTGTATGTTTTTAAAACACTTGGCTTAGTTATGTAAGGGATTCATAGCCTCTAAAGTGTGGACACATCCTTCAACATTGCAGAATGATCTTTTTTTGCTTTTGAAATCCGTCCAAGCATGCAGGATACATATGAATGAAAAATACTAAATATGTTGAGAAAAATCTATCCTCAAATAGAGATCAATACGCAACTTGAAGTTTAATCCAAACTAAGATGCATATTGAGCCAACAAATAATTCAAAACAATTTATTATCACCTCATATTTTTCAATAAATTTTGACTTTGATGATGGATACAAAAGAGGATGTTGTCTTCTCCAAATGAGTGCAAGATTCGAATTCTCATAAAGAAACCATGGATCCAGTCAATAAATGAGATTTCACGAAAAAATTCACGAGTGGAATTCTTCAAATGATAGTTCAAATCCACATAAATTTCAAGGAAAAAAATTATCTCCAAAATTCAAATATCAAAACTTTCCTCAAACATTAAAATCAAAGCCAGAGTTTGAGCTAGAAAAAACATTTTCCGAAAATTCAAATATCCAAAATTTCTTCAAAACAAAAATCAACGTGGGAGTTTCTAAAAGTTAGGAAGATGTGTGAATTAATTAATTAAATGGTATGGGATGATTAATTAATATGAACCTATGTATCATACATATCTAAAAAGTAAAAAAATAAAAATATTGAAGGATTATTTATAATCTAGTGCTGATGATTATTAAGGTTAGTTCCTTCCGAAACCTTCGGCCATTCTCGTGCATGTGATGTACTTGTTTACCTGTTCTGTATTTAGTTTTATTAATTTCAAATCTTTTCCTTAACATAGTTCCCACTATGTCTATAAAGATATGTCCCTAATCATGATAAGCTTAGGGTTTGTAATGTATGGTCCTCCATACAACGAACTCTTAATATCAATGAGAACAAGGGTTTATTCTAGTTATGTTTTGCATGGAACCACATGCTCTTTTACCTAATGCAGTTATTATGATACTACATGTTTTGTTTTGATGCATCTCTTTTAAGTCCTTTATGCATATGAGTAGATACTATTTCATGGGATCTTAGTTATGAGTTATAGCTTATAATGCATAACTTTACGCTATGCATGAACTTAATTTTTTAGATGGTTTTTAAGTTTTAAACATAGTATTATGTTATAATTTAAACCCTTCCTAAATACCTTAGCTTAAACCTGTGCCAAGGTATTGGAATCTACACTAAACCTATCATATAAAAATTTACCATGGGAGAGGTATGGGTCTATCCATGACCCACGATGGCACTAGCCTCATAACCAACTCCATGAAGGTTCTAGCATATATGTCAACGATACAAAGGTATGGTTTCATGCATTGTTTGAATTTACATGATATAAGATTTGTTTGACATATGATAAGTTAACCACGACGATTCATGGCATAGGTCATATTGTTGGTTTTATTAACACATCCTCCAAGGTTTGGATTTGCAATGATTTCATTGTAATGATTTTGACCATGATATTAATTGGTACTTTTAGTTGGCATTAAAAAAATGTCTTGGTTGCGAGTTGGAAGCACATCCATGCCCATGAGGTAGTACGAGATTTAATCCATTCCGTACACATGGATGGTGAGATCAAAGAGCTTCGTAGGGTTTTGAAAATAGACTTGTACTCTTTCTGAGATTCACAATAGTGTTGTTGTTTGTCAGAGGCTGGTAGAGGGATGAGCTCTGCAATTTTTTTTATTCCCACTAGGTTTCCATAGTGGTAATGGAGTTTGGTATTGGTTCTTTTCGAGGTCAAGAGTGCTCATCAGTTTTTCCTTGACAGTGGCCATCCCAAAACCAGATCTCCATCAAGCCGCCGACACTTCCAACCCGTGAACAGTGTACTCCAATAGGTAATAATGATGAAAAACTATGTTTGCAACTTAAAATGTTCATTGTAAGGTTTAGTTTCTTTGTTTTACCAACATTCTTTGTTTTTTCAGACTGTGGAGGGATAAGGGTGCTCAGAGGAGCTGACTCCTGGCCCTTGTTTCGCAACTCCAAGGTAAGAATTTCAATGGTGCAAGTTTTATACTTGTTTTTTTCTTATGTGAACAATGTTCTTAAACTCATTATAACTGGCTCATTCATAGGTTTTGGCAGTGGGGAGGAAGATGGCGGTTATATTTTAATGGTTATACAAGATCTAAAACATTTAGCATCATAACCATAAGCAAAGGATCACTGAAATAAAGACAAATGCAACAACACAAGAGAACACATGAAAACACAAATATTTTCCCTGGGGAAACAACAAGGGAGAAAACCCCGCAAAACTTCCTCAACATAGAATTCGACCAAGACAACGTAAAACCCTAGCAATAAGAATAGTTGCTCATCTTCCACAGTAGACGAGCTTTCTCTGTCTCTCTCTCTCTCCAGTGCAATACTTGAGTGTGAGACATGTCTTAATGAGAGTGGCGCCTCACCTATTTATATTCATTAGGAGAGTGTTTCAAATAACTAACTAGGTTAGACAGGTTCCCTATTAGGGTCGGCCTACCTTGGGAGACTCAAAATACATTTTATATATATTACTTTTGTGGGTAGTATTTTCCTGACTTACAAGGGAGGGTTTATCTCATTACTTTTACATGACCAATTACATCAAGGATATCTGAATGCAGGAATAACATATTGAAAGGAGAATACAACAAAAGTTACAATATTTTAACACTCCGTCTTAACTAGGAAGGTATTCTACATCAACAATAACCATCATTACATCAGTAAAACTGACTGGTGAATCTCTATATGTCATAGGAAGTTTTGGAACATCATCATACATCTTCATCATCGACCTCAACTGGATCATCTTCTGTAATATCGATATGTAAATACTGAATCATCTGAATCATTTTCTGCAGCATCAGTATGTAAATACTAAATCATCTTCTGTCACATCAGTATATGAATACTAAATCATCTTCTGAATTATGAACCTTCTTTTGTAACATCAATATGTGAATACTGAATCATCTTGTGAACCTTCTTCTGTAACATAAGTATGTGAATATTGAATATTCTTCTGTCACATCAATATGTGAATACTGAATATTCTTTTTCCACATCAATTTGTGAATATCGAATCTTCTTCTGAATCATCTACTTTCTATCGTCATTGTCTAAACATTGAACCATCATATGTAACATCAACATATTATGAATCATCTACTTGCCAACATCAGTGTTTAATCACTGAATCATCATCGAAAACATCACCATCTGAACCATCATCATCTGCATCTCCACTATTTGAATAATAAAAGCATCGTCATCTATATTATAAGTATCATAATATGCATCTTTGGTATGGGAATACTGAATCATCATCTGTATCTTCAGCATAGAAATACTGAATCACCATCATTTGTATCTTCAGCACGTAAGTACTGAAACATCATTTGTATCTTATGTATGGGAATAATGAAACATCATCATATGTATCTTCAGCATAAAAATACTAAAGCATCATCATATGCATCAACAATATATAAATATTGAAACAATCAACAACATTATTAGCATGTTAGTGATAAAAACCAAATCATCTGTAATGCTAGATCATCATCTGCATTACCAACATAGAGATGTTGGGACAACATCATCACCATCAACATACAAATGTTGAAACAATCTCTTCATCATCAGCAAAAAGTGTTGTGACTTCAACTACATCAACATTATTGACACAAGGTGCTGAGACCACAACCATATCAACATCATCAACACAAGGTGTTGGGACCACAACCACATCAACACAAGGTGTTGGTACCATAACCACATTATTAGTATCAACATAGAAATAATGAAACTATCTAATCAAAATCAGTATAGAAATACTAAGCTTGATACATCAGTAGAAGAAGACTAAAACTATTAATTATCTCATCAATCAATCAATCATCAGTATGAGAATACTGAACCTGCTACATCAGTCTAAGAATAATGAAACTTTTAATCATTTAACAATAATCAGTGTGACATCACTGAGAACATCTCAACAATCACCAATCATCATTATAGAAACACTGAAACTATCTCAATCAAACATCTGAACAATCAAACATAATCAATGTGATAACACTTAAACAATCATCTCAACAATCAGTGTAACAACACTGAAACTATGATATCAACACTAAAACTGTCATTTCAACTATGAGTATAACAATACTAAAGAACACATCTTGTTAATAATCATTATAAAAATACTTGAGCAACCATATCAGCAATCATCAGTATAACAATAATGAAGCATACATCTCAATCAATCATCAGTATAACAATACTGGATCAACCATGTCAACAATCATCATATCAATGCTGAACCAATCCTCTCAACATCCATCAGTATAAAAGTACTGAGCTCATAACTATAACAATACTGAACTATACATCCCAGCATATTAATTCTGAACAAATCATCTCAACAGCCATCAGTATAACAATACTATAACAGCCATCCTTCCCTCTAACCATCTCGGAGTAGAATCATGGTGATTTATCTGGTAGATCCACCTAGATATTTTTTCTA
This sequence comes from Pseudotsuga menziesii, assembly GCA_001517045.1. Classification (NCBI taxonomy): domain Eukaryota; kingdom Viridiplantae; phylum Streptophyta; class Pinopsida; order Pinales; family Pinaceae; genus Pseudotsuga; species Pseudotsuga menziesii. The sequence continues at coordinate 75,831 of LPNX010200911.1, forward strand.
AGTTACTAAACCTTTCGATCCAACAAGCCTAGTTAGACAGATGGATCTTCCTAGGGACCAACAATCCTTCTCTTGGCTTACAAACCCACTTGTGTTAAACTGATCTAGCCAGACATACTAATACCCCTAGGATCAACAAACCTCGTTTGACTAACCCTTTTGGGCCAAACTGTCCTAGCTAGACTTACCCTACTCTAGACTGAGCTACTCACCACTACATCCTTCTTCCATTTACCGCCACTCCCTCTTTTGAGAGAGGTCCTTTCAGACTACACCAAGCATGTATCAAAGGTATTCAAATTTTACACGAGCCAGAGACTTATTCAACACATCTGCCACTTGTTCCTTTGTAGGAACATACTTGAGCTTTACATCTCCTTTCTGCAACTTGTTCTTTAACATTCTCTTTGTGTACATTCACAACTGCATCGTAAATTTACAACTTGCATCATTCTTCTCTTGTACATCCACAATGACATCGTACATTCACAACTTGCATCATTCTTCTTTTGTGCATCTGTAATTGCATCATTCTTCTCTTGTACATCCGCAATGGTATCGTACATTCACAACTTGAATCATTCTTCTTTTGTGCATATGTAACTACATCATTATTATCTTGTACATCCACAATGGTATCATACATTCGCAACTTGTGTCATTCTTCTTTTGTGGGTGATTGCATACAATCCTTCCTACAAATAAGATGCAATTATATGATTAGAAACATTTTCTAACATGTGACATACATTAAGATATATTTCATATAGTTATGCAATTGTTTCTATTAATGCAACAAAAATATATATATAGTATATTTCTATATGTCTTCCATATTTCCAAGACATTATTTCATAAGTAGAAATCGAATGTTGCACAACAACATAAGACACTTACCCATCACTTGCATATTAGTAGTACACTACAAATATTCTAATTTGCATAATACATTTTCTGAATCTAGAAAAATATCTATGTACACATCTTGAACAACTAGATATATAGGAAATGGAAATTCAAATACTTATCTTTGTTTGTTTGGTACACTCCATCTTGATCTTTGTCTTTTTGAACTGCTGGAGTCTCTGCCAAATGTGTTCAACTTCATTGTTTGATTCTGAGGACCTGTTCCTATATTTTTCATGATTGAAAATACTACACAAGTCTTCTTACACCACAAATCACATAGAACTGTGTATGTGTGTCCTACCAGTGCACCCCTTCTTATCCAATGATGGAATGGATAAGAGTATAATCTTCTTCTTCATCATTATAATTCTTCTAGATCATATTTCTCATGACTTGAGGAATCTTCACTTTCTTTCTTCTTAGCTGAAATATATTCATCCTTGGCTGTATTGAGAGAAACATAGTACTACCAACTCAATCAAACTCATCATATATTTGCAGTTCCCTTTTAGGTACCACACCATTTCCTCTACATCTTTTACTTGGATAAGTAAAATGTCTTATGGATTTCGTCATGCTTGTAATATCAAGAATCATGTTAATATTCTCAAACTTTTAGATCTACCGTAGTCACTCCCTCTTAGGTAGAGCACCATCATCCCTTTACATCTGTATTACGACACTAGGGTGACATGTAGTCTCCTCTCTTGTTAGTCTTCTTTGTATCCATCTATGTCACTTTTCAAGGAGACTAAATATCAGGATCCTTCATCTCAAACTTTGTTGCAAGTTTTCTGTTTCCCTTTATAGGATTGTATATTCAATGTTGTAGTAAAGGTTGGGATCTCCATTACTCTAGTTGATCCTCTAGCTTCTCATATAACTGTATGTGTTATCCCATGGATTCCTATTGAGCTTGTACAAATCCTTCTATGCAAAGGTGGTTCTCTGTAGAGAGTCTCAAACCATATAGGTTGTTTGATTTATTATTCTACTTTGTTTACACCAATTGTCTTGTGGAATATCCACTACTGAAGAGGTGTGTCTAGATCCTAGATTAGCGTCTTTCTATAATCGACTCTCTCTGTTGATAGAAGCCATGAAACTTACTTTGTATCTTTTGATACTTCGATCAATAGTATAATCGATCTTGTAGATCTTCATGGAAGACTTCATAAAAACTTCCTTCATGTCTTAAGCTCATATCCAAACATCATTTTGTATGATTGAATGGTACTTCTAGAACATATCATCCTTTTGTTCTTTCTTCTTGGGACATTCTTTCGCAAAGTGTCCTTTCACATCACAACTGAACTATTGAGTTGTGATATGTCCTTCTATTCTTGGTGTGAATGTTCTTCATTCTTGTTCTTTCTCTTCTTCAATCAATTGTGAAAGAACTCTCTTGACAACTAGAACCACTCTTTTTATATTCCTACTAGAACAACTCTCTTGACTGAATTTGGAATACCATTATGCTTCTTCTTAATTGAAATTGTATTCAATAGCTTCTAATTTCCCCTTGAGATGAGATCTTCTTGTCAAGTAGTCATTTAATATTTTATGACACTACACCTTCACATTCTTGAGTTGAGTTCTCAAGGTCATCTTCATACATACTATTCATTGCATCGAACATATCCTTGGGAGTATTCAAGGATGTTACATGTGATATCTAATTGAGATGGAAAAACTCCTCTTTGTTTTGATTAGGTCATTCTTTTGCTTTGCTTTGACTTCATCTTTGTCTGGATCTGTAGCTATTTCTTTGGCATAGTTATTCATGCTTCTTCAAGTATGGTAAGAACTCTAAAACTCATTCTTATAAGTTCTTGATTCTTTCAAGCTTGTCCTCAAGCTTGGTAATATTTTTCACTATGATAAAAAAGAGAACCTCAAATGGAAATAGAGAGGATGAAACTTACCACCGAGAATGCTTCAACTTGATGCTTGCTTGAAGGATATTTTGAAAGACTACTTCTAGTGGACCTATAGTTTGATATAGTAACCCTAATTTTTCAACCTAGGTGTCTTTCAGATCTGATTGGATAGAAATATGTGCCTCCTCAAGGTAAGCTAAGCAATATACTTATTTTTTCAAAACTATGGACATAACTGCAAAATATCTGATGCCCTAGTTTTCTCTGGTAGTAGTGTTAGGTCAAAAAATGAAAGTTCATAGAATGAGAAAATTATTACATAGAGAGATGCACCTTCCTAGGGATAATTTTATGATCCTTCGTCTTCAACTGATTGGTGGAGGGAAGTTCCCAAAAAAGGAAGCCCTAGTTTTTTTCTTGTTTCTTCTACAGAAATGACTGATTTTGTTTCTGCGATATCTTCAAAAGTACTACTCCTCTATATCTAAAACTTTGTTTTGAGTTAGCCTCTCTTGTCCTCTTTCCACCACCATAGGTTATATCAGAATTGGTTTCACCAATTGGGAATTATGTGAACTTTCCCAAGGTGACTTATTTTAGTATTGTTTAGCATAGCTAACTTGTACGAACTTCCATGTGTCACGTGTTCACCATCGGGGTCTGAAATTTTGACCATAGAAACTAGATTCCGTGCCATTTCTGGAACAGCTTACAAAATCTCATTTGGACCCTGCTAGCCCAAGAAATATCAATTATCCCTAGGTCACCTATTTAAGGTTGAAATCTGGGAGAAGCTGGAACCTTGAGTTGTAGCAATCATATCTCCTAAATTGTAGCGAATAAGAGGATGAAATTTTTACATAGGGTACATCAGGAATCTATCTTTGTCCTATAAACGTATTTTCCCCTTCAGATTCTCCAATCTCGATATATGGAAAAAGTACCAAACTTACTAGTTTTGGTATTTGAGGGTTTTCAAGCTTGAAACCCTAATATTCAATAGCTGTAGTTGTAGCACTGTTTCAGTTGCACAAAGACTTATTTCAGGGTATATCTGATACCATGTTAGATTTTAATGGTTATACAAGATCTACAACATTTAGCATCAGGTGAAATCATGAATCTGGGTGTCTATTTTAGGGGAGGTTATGAGAAAAGAAGTATTGTTTTTCCAAGTTTGTCAACTTTGAGCAAAGAAAAGTTAGATTTGTATTTAGAATTTCGTTTTGTAGTAAAAACAAAATTTGTAGAGAATTGTGTTAGATTTCTATCAGTTTTTTTTATATATATATTTTTATTGGCATTTGATATGTCATTTTTGCAAGTGTTTGATAGTATGTTATTAATTAATGAAATTATGATAAATAGTCATGTTTTTTGACACTAGTTTATTCATTATTCAACTATTGTTCATTAAAAACAAAATATGTTATGATGATCTAGAAAGATTGTACGAAAGGTTGTCTATAAGTTTGTATCCAATAGCCACAGGCAATAATTATTAGAATTTCTTGAAGTGGATGAATCTCAAATACTAACATAAAACTGACATGTTTAGTTGGACACATCATCTTACCTAATTTTCAATTTAAAAAAAAAACTAAAAGTACCCTCTTGAAGACAACACATCAATGTTGGGCACCATGATTTTTCCAAATTTTTTTATCATGTCTTTAAGAGGTTATTGAATTTTCATTTAAATGAATTCTACTAAATTTTGAAGCAATCCACACACCTTCTAAGAAATATAATAAATAAAATTAGTGGATCACACCAAATTCAAAAAAATAGCATCTATAGAAAGTAGATTGAATTATGCAACTAATGGTATTATTTCTAAAGTGAAATTGTAACTATTTTATATGATCCGATCTATCCAAAATTGGAAGAGGAGTAAAAAATGAAACGGAATTCCATTTCTTAAAATTTACAGGTTTTCGACCGAACAAATATTTCGGACGAAAGCTACTTTTAATGGATACCGTTAATTTTAAAGTTAGAAAGTTAGAAATTTAGTTCTTTCTAACTTTAAAGTTAACGGTATCCATTAAAAGTAACTTTCAACTGAACTATTTTTTTAGCTTAAAGTTAGTTCTATGTTTTTGGCTGAAAACATAAATTATTTTGGCCGAAATATTACGAAATATGAATTCGAAAAAATTATTTGCATGGAATAGACACCCAGATTCATGATTTCACCCAAGCATAACATCGTAACCATAAGTAAATGATCACTGAAAAAAATACAAATGAAACTACAGAAGAGAACACAAGAAAAAAAAAAGATTTTCCTCGGGGAAACCATAAGGAAGAAAACCTCACAAAAATTTCTCAGTATAGAATTCGACCAAGACAGTGAAAAACCCAAGCAACAAGAATAGTTTCTCATATTTCACAGTAGACTCTTTGTCTTTCTCTGTCTCTCTCCAGCGCAATACTTGAGCTTGAGATGAGTCTTAATGAGAGAGGCGCCTCACCTATTTATAATCATTAGGTGAGTGTCTCAAATAACTAACTAGGTCAACGAGGTTCCCTAATTAGGGTTTTCCTACATTGGGAGACACAAAATACATTTTATATATTACTTTTGTGGGTACTATTGCCCCAACATACAATGGAGGGTTTACCTCATGACTTTTACAGGACCAATTACATCAAGGATATCACTGAATGGAGGAATAACATCTGCAAAGGAGAATACAACAAAAGTACAATAGACTATCTTCTGAAGTTACAATATTTTAAGAGCGGCAAGGTCACCTCCTCCTAGGCGTGTGTTTTCGAACTCCAGTGTAAGTTGTCCTGAACCCTGGATTGATCTGGTTTTTTTCTTACATTTTATTTAACCTACAAACTCATACTAATCCATCCCAATTGATGATGTAGGTCTCGTGGGAATGGTCTTGAGGCTTATTGGTGGACACAAATTTTAAGATATGTGGTTTCCCTTTTAGGTTTAAACTAGCCAGTGTTTATGTTGGAAACCCCTTGTGGGTTGTGTTGGATTAAAGCCTTAACTCAGGACTCTAATGTAATGAATACATTAATTGTTAAGTTAAACCTTGGTAGGATCTAGGGTTCCCTTGATGGGTCTTATTCCCATTTATTTCATAATACAAGTGTTTAGATTTATAGTGGAAGCCATATACGATAGTCTTACAGCCACTCTGTAATTTATATACATTGATATATATATATGAGGGTTTAAAAGATTGAAGCTGACTGTGGTTGAATAATTACCCAATGTTGTTTGATATTTCTGTGTGTGTAATTCTTTTATATGGATTATGTTAAACCCTTGGCTGCCATCGTGGATGGTCTTACGGTCATGGAAGAATGTGTTTCCTTCATTTTTATAATATATGTAGTTATATATTATACATGTTGCTCTTAGGGTTGTGATGATAACTAAATAGCTAGGATTACAACCATCTTATGTTCTTTTATTATTGTAACACTCATGATGGTTTAATCCTGCGATTCTAAAAATGTTATATAAATGTTTATGTATTTAAACAAGATATAGTTATGGGACTCGATCCGATGATCTCTGTAAGTAGTGAGATCTAACATAAAGTTAGTCGAGGAATTTCCTCTTTATACTAGGATTTCTGATGCAGGAGCATTAGCTCTCAAGGCCAACTACTAGATTTCTGGTCAGAGCTTAAGGTCTATACATTAGCCCAAGGAGGGGTTCATTGCTAAACCATTGTAAACTTTCATGTAAAGTATTTTATTTCCTAGAAAGTCTAGATAGGATAACATATCTAATCCGATATGTGTCCATACTAGATGAGTCATGATGTAGAAGTATAGTGGTATGCTAGCAATGTGATGAGTTGGTGACATGCTGAGGAATATTTTAGGTTGTTTGATGAGTCATAGTTTGTTAGCAGCGATAGGAATGATGGAAGATCATGACTCCCTATGTGGAGATCAAGCCACAAGTGATAGGGACATTTATCAGCATGCACAATAGTGGTTTGTTTTGATTACAAGACCACTCAGAGTAGGAGTTAACAGTCTAGGTTAAATAGGAAGAGTAGAGAAGTAGAGGGGGTTTTTCTCTTCAGCATTAGAATTCAGAGTTTCCAGAGAAGAGGACGGACCACTGTCTAGTTCCTACTTGTAAATAATTTGAAGAGTCAAAAGAAGACAGATCCAAGTTGTGTACATTTTCCTTTTATTACTTAGTAGAAGGATTAACCGTCGCGTTTGTAGGGTTTTTATCCTTTATGCATGTGCTATGTTGAATTGTGTATCTTGCAGAGACGACTTCGACGTTTTCCTGAATATTTGTGTAATTATGAGAAGTTATTGTATTCACACATCAATTTATTGCTTGAATAGTTGACTTAGAGTGTAGATGCATGCATAAGAGTGTTAGGCTAAAGAATCACGAAGATTGCAGGCTGGATTGATCAATTTCATGATCAATCGGCAAAACCCGTAGATTTTCTACCATTAACAAGTTTTGCAGAAAATGAACAGTCGAGATTGAGTCTGCAGACGAATATCTGACAGTCCAGAAGAAGCCCGCAATGGAAGTTGTGAGGGAGTTAACAGATCCACGAAGATCTATGAGGTCCACACCAAAACAAGATCGACAGTTGGAGTGAAGGCCGCAAAGATTTGATGGCTAAGAAATTGTGGAGGAAAAGTTGCAAAGAGGAAGTTGCGAGGAAGAAACTTTGGGAAATTGGAATCCCACAACCCGCTTGCGGGAAGGTCGTTGTGGAAAGAGAGTTGCGGAACGCAACATCGGGCGCTTGAGATCCTGCATCCCGCAAAGTGACTGTGGAAACTCTATTGTGAAAACAGAGTTGTGGAAAGGCAATCACGCAGTAAAAGTGGGAAAAGGCAATTTTAGCTCAAAATTTGTCTGTTATGCCACAACAGGATTTGAAACCCAAAATACGACGTCATCTGACATTTTGTATAGATGTGTCGGATAACAATCACTCAAAATAATGGCTATCTAAATTTTTTTATAGATCCATCCAATATCCGACACATCCAGTGTCGCATATCCGACCCCTAGAGTGTCAAATATCTGACCCTTAAGTGTCGGATATCCGATGGTATGGTGTCGAATATCCAACGGACTGTGGACCGAAAAGTGTAACATATCCAACCCAAGTGTGTCAGTTTTTCGACCCCTTAGAATCGGATATCCGACAGTATGTGTAGGTTTTAAAAAAATAAAATAATGTAAGGTTTACATGATTTGAAATTTTTGGTCCCATATTTTCAACGGTAACTATGTTTAAGGTGTCGGATATCCGACACCTGGCCATTATAAATATAGTTTTTTTTAAACATTTCGACATGTTTGTTGTAGAAGCGATGGAAGATTTGCAAAATTATTTGTTCCTCGATGGATGATTTGAGAAAATTATTTGATGCTCGACGGAAGTTTTCAGGAATTGTTTTATTCTTCAACGGGCGGTTGTGGGAATTTTTTGTTTCATCGACAAACAGTTTGCCGGGAATTTTTTATCCTTTGACTTCTCTTCGTTTGACAAAATTTTGATGCGTGGAACTTGATTTTTTAAGACAATCGGTTATATTCATTAACGAAGTTTGTGACAAAATGTCAAATAGAAATATTTCGGTTCCAAACGAAGACAACCGACAATTGCTTGCTTGACTATGGGATGCAGCGAAATGAAGGGGTGATGGAAAATGTTATTGTCTGTCTACTCAATGTAGGGGATTTAAGAGGAGAAGAATATTGATCTCAACGGCCACAAAACATTGCAGGGAACATGGACACGCTGAGGGGGGGAACGAATATCGTCCATTTGTAGGTTTAGCATTATAAAGTTTATTATATTCATTTTTTCGGTAATTGTATGTATTATTTTTTATTTTTCATATATTAATGTATATCTATTGATGTTTCCATGTATTTATATTAAAGGAAAGACACCCTACAGCATATTTTCCAGAGGAAGTGCTTTCAGAAAAAATTCAGGATCAGGATCATGGAGCATGTATGTTTAATGGAGAACAAGTGAATTATCATATTGAGGAAGATGATCATACTGATAATGTAATTGAAGATGATGGTACAAATAGATTGATCCATGATTCATTTAATGTTAGAATGGATGATGACGATGACGTTGATAATGAAAATGATGATGACTTTGATGATGTTCACGATATACCTCTTCTTGATAAGGCATATGAACCCCTTTATGAAGGCTCCAGAACAAATCTTCTCTCTACTTTATTGTTGATAATGAACTTGAAGGTTATGAATGGTATTTCAAACATTGCAATTACATGGATGCTAAGGTATGTAAAATAATCCATCACATATATAGGATCATGATAAATTTTATCTGTATTCCTCAAATAAATGTATTGTTAACTCATTATTGATCATTGTATGGATGAAGCGTGTTTCGTTAATATTATTTATTTATTACATTAACAATTGTCTTTTATTTTTTGTATCTTGATAGCTGAATTTTTGTTACCACCATCAAATATTTTACCTTGCACATATCGAGATTTATCTTCCATCATGAAAGAGATTGGAATGCATTATGAAGCAATTCATGCATGCCCCAATGACCATGTTATATATTATAATCAGCATGAATTTGCAACATAATGTATGAAATTTCATGTAAGTAGATATTGTATAGATAAAGTAACAAAAAATGTGCCTCAGAAGGTTTTTCATTCTATTCCCATCATTCCATGTTTGCAACGACTGTTCAGGTGCAAAAACATAGAACAATTTATGGATTACCATGCCAGGAACAGAAGTCAAGATGATGTTATCCGAATGCCTATAGATGGTTCTGCTTTTAGATATATGGAGCAAAAGTGGCCTCACTTTAAACCAGAACCACATAATCTTAGGATTTCTTTGGCAATAGATGGTGTTAATCCATTTGCACAGATGAAATCCATTTACACAGTGTGGCCTATTTTTTTTTATCGACAATAACATTCCTCCATGGTTGTCAATAAAGAGGGAGCACATAATGTTTTCGATGATTATTCTAGGCTTTTTGGTCGAATACTATTTTATTTATAATGTAGTTGTGGCATCTCATTTGTTGTATTATGTTTCTTAATTTCCTATATATATCTATTATTTTACTCTTGTGCATGGTTTATATATCTTAATGGTTCTCATAATGATATATTTTATATGTACTTCAAATCAATCAGGTAATTTCAAAGTATATGAATGTATACATCGAACCTCTTATAGATGAGCTACTCAAGTTATGGAATGGAATAACTATGTATATTGTATCTATACCAATACGACAAAGGCAATTTCAATTCCATGCAATGGTTGTGTGGACAATACATGATGCCCTCAGGTTAACTTCATTTTATGGTTTGTAATTTTAAGTTCCAATTTATTTGCATTTAAGGATATGGACTAGTTAGAATAGTTTATATATGAATATATTTGACATAGATATTCCATATCTAAATATTGTAGGTCTTCAGACAAAGGGTAAATTTGCATGTCCAGTTTGTGGTCCTAAGATATGTAAATTTGAGCATATAGATATGTAGACAAAAACAAAACTCACAAAGAAGATCTCACAATTTACTCAGCAATTGAAGAATGAAACAGTGCAAAAGGCTTGCAGCTGTGAATGCTTTCATTAATCAAAAAAGTAATTCAGATAATAATTACAATGATGTAAAATGGCTTTAATAGCCACAAGCAATTCGAATCCACATGAGGAAGTTCGAATTGATGACTCTACTTGACTGTAGGTAACCAAGACTTGTCTAAATTATAATTGGAGTTCTAAAACACAACTAACTGTTACATTTAGTATTAAATAATGGTTAACTGATTGTGGTAGGTGAGAAAAGCGCCCCACATGTGTGCAATTAATT
>LPNX010200911.1:86746-104243 GCA_001517045.1 Pseudotsuga menziesii
TAATATCCATTCTTCTGAATGTAGGAAGACTGAGCCCTTGCCATATTGCATCTCACAGGAAGTCTATTGCATCTCTCTGAAGGAGGAAAAATAGTATGACATAGCACAAGAGTATTTTCTTTCTGAGTGTCAGGTGAGTTTTCAGTCATCTTCCTAGCTTCCAGTTTGGATGTAGGGACTGAATCTAGATCTGAATTACCTTGAATCTTAATGTCATAAACTAATATAGATGGATCTGCAATACTAGTAGAAGCTATAAAAGAAGTAGATGCAATTTTTTTACCTTCCCTTGCTGGTGGCTGCTGAGAGTGCACTAGTTCTGAAGGAGGCATGAAATGTGAGAACTCATATTCTCTTGAAGCATGATTCATAATACCCTTTGCTATGATGCTCCCAGTAGAGATATCTGTGATCTCCACTGAGTCGGGACCAAATATCACTCGCTTTGGAGATCCAGTATGGGTCATCTGATAGACAGATAACAGGTTTGAAGCTAGTGAGGGAACAAACAACACATCTTTGAACCTTCCATGTTCAAGTTGGATAGAGCCCTTCCCTTTGGTTTGTACTTTACTGTTATTGCCCATCTGAATACTAGGACCATCAAAAGACTGAAAAGAAGAGAATGATTCTATGGATGCAGCCATATGGTTGGAAGCTCCAGAATCAATGAGGAAAGCAGGTGTTGATGTGCAACAAGCTTTCAGTGCATGTCCTTTCTTTGGGTATTCTTCTTCTTCTTCTCCAGAGTCTTCCTTCCTTGTGCTAGCAGGTACAGAAATGTTGTTCCTTTTCAAACGAAGAGCCATTTCATCAAGTTGTCTTCTCATACAGGAGCTTTCTGAATGGAAGCCCCTTCCACAGTAAGGGCAGAGGATCTTGCCTTTGCTATTCTTCTTGCTTCTCTTCGAACTTGAAGGTTATTTTGACTGTTCAGACTCATCTCTTTGCTTCCCTCTATCATTCTCTACCTTATCTCCTCTTACAATAAGAGCTAGATATTTGGGAGATCGAATGATCCCCATTTGGATCAATTTATCATTTTCAGAAATAAGAGATTGAATGAAATCATTAAGAGTGGGCATCTTCCAATTTGGAGTAGTGAGCCTTACCATTTGGAAGATGGATACAAAGACTGAGTAGTCTGAATTGAGCTTGGTGAGAATAGCAAGGATGAGCTGGGTTTCATCCTTCTTAACTTTGCATTGCTTCAACTGATATATCAGGTTCTTGAACTTTGAGAAGAATTCATTTAGAGATTTGAAATATGATGGATTGAGAGTAATCAGATCATTTTCTAGCTGATGGATCCTCATCTCATCATGCTTATAAAATAAGGAAGCAAGCTTGTCCCAAACCTCCTTGGGAGTGTCCAAGTCTTGGATGTGAAATCAAATATCTACAGAGACTGACTGGTGCATGAGTCTAATGGCTTCATCAAGCCTGTTCATGTATTTAACTTTGTCTTTCTCTGATTCTGGCTCTCCTTCTGTTTCTTCTACAAGTATGAAGAGATGCTTGGTGCGGAGCAATACTTTCATGTCATCCTTCCACTGGTGATAGTTGAAGGGAGTGAGAGGCTCTATTTGATGAGCCATTTCGAAGTAATAGGAAGAACTGAGCTGCTGTAGCGAATGCAATGAGAAGTAGAGGCTGCTTGTAGCGAATGCTGTAAGAAAACCTGATAACCTGTCACACAATCAAACAAACAAAATGATCTGGTTGGAGATCTGAGGAGGAGAGGAGTCTTTTCCACTGAGGCTCTGATACCATGTAAATTTGAGCATATAGATATGTAGACAAAAACAAAACTCACAAAGAAGATCTCACAATTTACTCAGCAATTGAAGAATGAAACAGTGCAAAAGGCTTGCAGCTGTGAATGCTTTCATTAATCAAAAAAGTAATTCAGATAATAATTACAATGATGTAAAATGGATTTAATAGCCACAAGCAATTCGAATCCACATGAGGAAGTTCGAATTGATGACGCTACTTGACTGTAGGTAACCAAGACTTGTCTAAATCACAATTGGAGTTCTAAAACACAACTAACTAGTACATTTAGTATTAAATAATGGTTAGCTAACTGTGGTAGGTGAGAAAATCACCCCACATGTGTGCAATTAATTAAACCATTATTTAACTGAATGTAACTGACTCCTAACTTGTCTTGACTAGTCATCAACTGAAGTTAAGGACCCAGTAGTTAACCGTCCTTGTCTAAATCATAACCGGAGTTCTAAAACACAACCAACTGTTACATTTAGTATTAAATAATGGTTAACTGACTGAGGTAGGTTAGAAAAACGCCCCACATGTGTGCAATTAATTAAACCATTATTTAACTGAATGTAGAGAGCTAGAACTGAATGTAACTGACTCCTAACTTGGCTTGACTAGTCATCAACTGAAGTTAACTGACCTTGGTTGGTTTCGGCACTCCCAGTTGCTTCCTAAATTGTAGGGATTGATCTAGGAGACTCCTAAACTTATGCAATCAAGTGCAATAAGTGGCAGTGAGCCTCAATTATTGTTCCCCACACTTTGGTAACTGAAACATGTGTCCCAATTTGGTCAAGTTTAACCAATGGTGCTAATGAATGTAAATAGACTGGATGGACTCCCGATTTAGACATGACTCCTGATTTAGACATATGACCAAATTTGTACAAGGGAGGATTAATAATCCTAACAAGATAAAATATCGTCGTTCAAAAATCTTAAGAAAGGAGGTGTTTGATGAGTATAGGAATTTTCTCTTTAAGAATCACAGGTATAGAACAACTAAAAAAAATATTTGCAATGGAAAGCAGGAGACTGCATTAAAACCATGGAGAATGACACCTCACCTTTGGAAGATGCAATACAATAGAAATCGTCATCATGGTACATATGGATCATCGTATATGAATTGTTATGTATTTTAATTTTTATTGTGAGTTGTTTACTGTAGTGGCCATATTTGATTTATGATGTAATTTATTTATAAACTAATATTCATGATGTCCATCATGATCATGAAGGAATTAATGGGATTCCAAAAGGAATGAAAAGTTATCCTATTCAATTCAGCAAGTTTCCCTACTATGACACCTACAAATTGCTCATTTGTTTGATACAATGCATATTGGAAAGAATGTTACTGAAACCTTATGGTGACTACTAGATCTAAGGAGGGAGAAATATAAAGTTGTGAAAGCTTGCAAAGACACTCAAGAAAGAAACCATCCAATGAAAGGCGTCATCCAATTTCATACCAACGGAGAACAAGTTAGTACAAACTCAATTCCATGGATGTTTACGAAGCAACAAAGCAATGTTGTCAAAGAAGTAATGTGAAAAATTAAATTTCCCACTAGATTTTGTGTGAACTTGAAGAATATCATAACCAAAAAAGATGATTTTGGGGGGTTTAAAACACATGATTGGCATGTCTTCATCAAGGTAATTATGATTGTTATGTCCATATAATTTTTTTTTTGTCATTTTACTGTGTATATTTTTTTTTCTTGTTTGTATACTCTTTGTTTAATAAATGGCATGGTTTGTATATTTATACAGTATGTTCTACATCTCTCTCTCTTGGACAACTTCAACAACAATGTCAAACAAGTTATATATAATCTTGGTAAATACATGAGGTAACTAGCGATTCCTTGCATGTGCTTAGTGTTTCTTTAATTCTGTGTCTATTTTATATTTGTTTTTTTTTGTGCACTATTTCAGCATATATGGTAATTTAATGTTTATTTTTGTTAAATATTGTTATTGGTTTGTGTCACTTGTATATCGTTGACATCTAAAGAAATCCATAAAGAAGATATAAAGTATTGGAGGAGAGAAATTCCTCGTCTCATGTGTGAAACGCAAAATCATCTACCATTGACATTTTTCAATGCACATGAACACTACCTGATACACCAAGTTGAGGAGATTGAGTTGTGTGGACCTGTGCACTCAAGGTCCATGTGGATAGTTGAGAGGCACTTGAAATTTATGAAGGGTTTGGTGAGACAACGAGCACATGATGAGGGTTCTATGATGGAAGGATATACGGTATACCAAAACATGTTTTATGTTAGTGAATATATTCTTATTTTAGCGTCAAAGCTCAAGTTACATTGCATTTGTGATCCAGACTCCAATAACAAATTTTAAGGGGAGAAACTAAAGGGGAAAGGTATATTGAGGAAGTTGAAAGGTAATTATTAGCTAGTAGATGTTTATTATATTTTTCATATTCTAATTGTATTTTCTATTCATAATTTATTCAATTAAGAGCATATACTTTGTTCAGGATATTTACACCCTTCTTTGATTTTAATGGTTATTGTCATTAAACAGTTGGTCGAGAATGGGATGCAATTCATTTATACATCGCAAACAATCTTGACTCGACAAAGGTATGGATTGAACGATGTGAACAATGGGGTCATGGAATATCATGGGAAGGTGTGGCTTCATTGGTAAAAGCAACACAACACAATGGATATAGAAATCTAACAGAAAGGGAAATTGCTTTGGCATATGGGTAAAAGATAAAATGGCAAGCATATAATTAATCAATCCCTCTAAATCTTTTATTTTGAAAATTACATTTTGAATTACATGTTCTTGTTTTCCATGTATTGTTGCATAAGGACTAAATGGTTATGTAATATTTTGTGTATTTATTATTGCAGGTAAGACACCATAAGGCTATGGTCTGCAATGGATGTAGATATCAGATCAAAAAATTGGATGACACAAAGAAAACATCAGATTCTGGGATATCAGTTGTCTTTGAGGTTACCAATGTTTCATCTAGAACTGACAGACATCCAGAAGTCTCATAAAATTGATACTATGGGTATTTGGAAGATATTATATAGTGTGACTTTAAATCCTTTAAGGTAGTTCTATTCATTGTCAAATGGTACAGGTTACGATTTAATCAACGTGATCTCAATAGAACTATTATTGAAAATGATAATGGATTTACCATGGTAAACACAAGGTTTTTAAGCCAGGAACAGAGCCCTATGTTCTTCCAAGCCAATGTGAACAAGTATTTTACTCAGAGGTTCTAGGTAAAGTGGGTTCATCATTTGTTGTGAGACACGATCCAAGGGGAAGGTTGGTAAAGTATAACCTAGACAATGCTAATGAAGAGAGTTCTCTGGAAGAACAATACAATGATGCAAAGCATGATCAACATGACTTAGATGATCATGATAATCCAGCAGAAGATGTACTCCAAGAAATAGTTGAATCCGATGATGTAGAAAACAATATCGATGAAACTTATACCGACGATGACACAATGAGCATAACTAATGATGATGACGATGATGATATGGCCAACCCTTACAATGTTGAATATGGATCTGATGATACAAATGATGACTTAGATGAAGAAGACAATGACATGGATGAAGAAGACGATGAAATATAATTAATGAAAGGTAAATATCCCCATGATCATTTTCATCATCATTATCATTGCCATCGTCGTCATCAAAATCATAATTATCATCATCGTCGTCATCGTCATCGTCATCAGAATCATAATTATCATCATCATCTTCATCATCATCGTCATTATCTTCATCATCATCATCTTCATCATCATCTTCATCATCATCATCTTCATCATCTTCATCATCATCGCCATCATCATCATTAAAATTAAACCTAGATCAAATTAATTACTTCATATAATCGTCATCGTTGTCTGTAGCATCATCATCATCTTCATCATTTTCATCATCATATCATCTTCATATCGTCTTCATCATCGTCATCGTCATCGTCATATCATCTCCATCATCATCATCCTCATCAACATAATCATCACGAACATCATCATCTTCATCATAATTGATGAATATGACATCGTTATCCTCATGATCATTGTCATCATGATTATCAATATTGTCATTGTTGTCATCAAAATCATAATTATCATCATCATCATGGTCATCATTGTCGCCATCGTCATCATTGTCGCCATCATCATCATCTTCATTACCATCATCATAATTAAAATTAAACCTATATGAAATTAAATACATCATATCATTGTCATCGTCATCTATAGCATCATCATCATCTTCATCATCATCATCATCATACCATCTTCATATCATGTTCATCATCGTCATTGTCATCGTTGTATCGACTTCATCATCGTCATCCTCATCAACATAATAATCACCAACATCATCATATTTATCATAATCGATGAATATGACATCGTTATTCATCATCTTCATACCGTATTCATATCATCTTCATCATCATCATTATCATCGTTGTATCGACTTCATCATCGTCATCCTCATCAACATAATCATCACCAACATCATCATCTTCATCATAATCGATGAATATGACATCATTATCCTCATGATCATTGCCATCATCATTATCATTTTCATCGTCATCATCAAAATCATAATTATCACCATCATCTTCATCATCGTTGTCATCATTGACGCCATCATCATCATCTTCATCACGATCATCATCATTAAAATTAAACCTAGATCAAATTAATTACTTCATATCATCGCCATTGTCATCTGTAGCATTGTTATCGTCTTAAACATCGTCATCATTATATCGCCTTCATCATCGTCATCGTCATTGTCATATCGTCTTCATCATCATTATCCTCATCAACATAATCATCACCAACATCATCATCTTCATCATAATCGATGAAGATGACATCATTATCCTCATGATCATTTTCATCACCATTATCATTGTCATCGTCATCATCAAAATCATAATTATCATCATCATATTCATCATCATCGTCGTCATCGTCGCCATCATCATCATTAAATCTAAACCTAGATCAAATTAATTACTTCATATCATCGTCATCATCTTCATCATCGTCGTCGTCATATCGTCTTCATATCGTCTTCGTCATCGTCATTGTCATCGTCATATGATCTTAATCATCGCCATCCTCATCAACATAATCATCACCAACATCAACATCTTCATCATAATCGATGAAGATGATATCGTTATTCTCATGATCATTGTCATCATCATTATCATTGTCATCGTCGTCATCAAAATCATAATTATCATCATCGTCATCATCAAAATCATAATTATCATCATCATCTTCATCATCGTCGTCATCATTGTTGCCATCATCATCATCATTAAAATTAAACCTAGATCAAATTAATTACTTCATATCATCGTCATCGTCGTCTGTAGCATCGTCATCATCTTCATCATCGTCGTCGTCATCGTCAATGATGAAATATAATGAAAGGTAAATATTTAATTAGACCTATTCTTTTATCTTATTTCTTTTTAAAAAGAGTTACGAGCATCATCATCATCATCATCATCATCATGTGGATCATCATTGTCATCATCCTCACCATCCTCATGATCACCATCCTCAACATCATCATCATCATCATCATCTTCATCATATATAATCATCATCATCATCATCATAATCATCATAATCGTCATCATCATAATCACCCTCATCGTCATCTTCATCATCATCGTCGACGTCGTCATCGTCATCTTCATCATCATGACCATCATCATTGTCATCGCCATTATCATTGTCATTTTTGTCATCAAAATCATCATTATCATCATCGTCGTCGTCATCATTGTCATCATCATCATCTTCATCATTGTCGTCATCATCATCATAGTGTGAAGATTAGTGTTTTAAAACACTAATATCTTGATAGTGTGAGTTAATTATATTTCCAAATACTATAAATAAATATTAATTTAAAGTGATTTATGCCCAAACCTTTATCATTTCATAATGCACATAAGCTACATTGTAGTTAGTAACACACATGGTTTTCTTTTGACATGATATTTGCTAATAAAAATAAAGTGAATATAGCTATAAATATTTAATTTTATTTATATTTGAAATATTTTTCCATAAAATATTTTATATGAAATTTTAGAATTTATCATTTTATTTTTGTTTGGAATGGTTTAAATTTATTTTAAAAAAGTATTTAATTTAAATAAGATATTTATATAGAAGAATGTATTTAGCAAAATTGATGTCCAAAATTTTTACTTAGTTTATCGCTATAATAAAAAGATTAGATGTTAAGAATGTAGAACATAACATTAATGTTTTTTTTAATCTTTTACATACCTTATGGCTCACAAAAAGATATTAGATTCCATTTTTTTCATATATTTTTGATCTTACCGCAACTTTATAGTTTGGTGACAAACATCAAAATCATTTTAGATATTTAGACTTTGTTAAATTGCCACAACAATGGCTTCTTAAGTCGTTTAAATGTTGTCATTCCACCCACCAATTTTGACTCTCCTAATTGTTGTCATTCCACCCACCAAAGCTTGAGTCTCCTCAATAGCATATTTGTGCCTTACAACTATTAAATAAGATATATGTCAAGGTTCTTAGTAAAAGTGTATTTGATAATAAATCATTGTTCTCTTCTTTCTTTTATTAGGAATTTATGACTTTTTTATGATGGTGATGACAATGATGACGACAATGTTACCAAATTGGTCTATCGTATTTTGCTATATTGAATCCAATCTCAAAAATGGCACAAATAAGATTATAATGATTATAAAATAATTATGCCCTTCATCAACATCATCATCATCATCATCATCATCTTCATCATCATCATATTCATCCTCACACATCATCTTACATCATCATCTTCATCATCACACATCATCGTCTTCATCATCATCATCATCACACATCATCATCTTCATAACACATTTTCGTCATCGTCATCGTCATCATCATGTTCATCATCATCAACATCATCTTCATCATCATCATCATTATCATCTTCATCATCATCATCATCATCATCATCATAATCATCTTCATGAACATCGTCATCATGTGCTTCATCATCATCATCATCCTCACCATCCTTATCATCATCATGAACATCATCATCATCATCATCATCTTCATCATCATCAACATCATCATCATCATCATCATCATCATCATCTTCATCATCATCAACATCATCCTCATCATCATCATCATCTTCATCATCATCATCATCATCATCATCATCATCTCCATCATCATCAACATCATCATCACACACATCATCATCATCATCATCAACATCATCATCATCAACATCGTCATCATCATCACAGATCATCATCTTCATCACACATCGTCATCATCATCATCATCATCATGTGGTTCATCATCATCATCATCCTCACCATCCTCATCATCATGATCATCATCATGTTCATCATCATCAACATCATCTTCATCATCATCATCATCATCTTCATCATTGTCTTCATCATCATCATCATCATCTTCATGAATATCACCATCATGTGGTTCATCATCCTCACCATCCTCGTCATCATCATGAACATCATCATCATCATCATCACCATATTCATCATCATATTCATCATCATCATCATCATCATCATCATCTTCATAATCATCAACATCATCATCATAATCAACATCATGATCATCATCAACATCATCATGCATCAACATCATGAACATCCATCATCATCATCATCGTCGTCATCGTCGTCGCCATCGTCATCATCACCAACATCATCGTTGCCATCGATAGCATCATCAGCGTCATCATCGTCATCATCATCAACATCGTTAGCATTTTCATCATTTCATATGATATTAAGACGGTCATCACAATCATCATCATCATCATCTTCTTCATCATCATCATTGTCGTCATCTTCTTCATCATGATCTTCGTCTTCATCATCAACATCATCTTCATCCTCATAATTAGCATCCTCATCATCATCAGCATCATCATCATTTGAATGATCGACGTCATGGATAACATCATGGTCTTCATCGACTATTAATTTGTCATAGTGGTCTACGAATTGAAAACAAAGTATCACAAAGAATACAGACAGATAATCATAAAATTGGAAAAAATGGTGCTACAATGGAAGTAGACGCTCTGTATAATCAAATGAATAATGAATAATACAATACAATGATCATGTCGGAAGCATGAATGCCAAGAAAATTCAAATTCCCAAGGAGGTCATTCAAGTTGAATGAGTGAGTCTAGCTTAACTGAATGTAAGCCCAGTGAACACTCAAGTTAACCACTGATCAAAACCCTAATTGACTCAATTGAGCCCTAACTGAAGTCGGAGTGCAATAAATGATTGAGTCTAACTAAAAGTAGCTTAGACACATGTCACTACAAGCCAACCAAAAAGTGGTGTCGCATCAATGACTCCAATGAACCCCGATGAGGTTAACTGAAGTGTAACCGACCATCAGAAGTGGTTGAAGGCGCCCCTGTTGACTCCAGTTCATTAAATAATCATTAATTAATCAATTTAATGAAGGGATGCACCTTCACTACTCTGTTTAACTGATTGTAACCATCAGTTAGCAATATGGGGCATTTATGACACTCAGTCACCCCCAGAGTGCTCCAGTTAGCCTCCTTGACTGAAGGTAGCCATGGGTGTGCTCATGCTGATGTCATACAATGCTCCTCTGATGTCAATTAAGTCAATAAAACTTAGGATAGTGGTTTAACTAGGCCAAATTGACCAAAATGAGTGTGTATGGTGGTAAATGTCTCCAACGCCCCCCCCCTTAAGCTATACTTAGGAGGAGTAGAAAACATAAAGTGCATAAGAATGCTAGGGCCGTGGCAATTAAGGCCATAGGTCACCCTGTACAATAAAGTAACTACTTAATATAACCAAGGAAATGGGGAAAACCTCATGGGAAAAATACCCCACCTCAATCTAAGTAGTAAATCAAGAAATTTTTGGTTCTTCTATGCAGTAGCATCTTGAGACTGTGCATGTGAACCTCTGAATCCAAACTAAATGAATATGTCTGGAGGAATCTTCCACTTTGGAAGAAGAACAATGCACTAAACTGAATCAGAAATATAAACAGCTACATAGTGAAAATTGGACCCATGTAGAGTAGCTGAAATCATCTAAAGAGAGAGAAAAGGTTCTTGAAGATTCAAACCATGCGTGGAACACTCAATAAACTGATATGTTTCAGCCTTGAACAAAAAACCATGAGTGGTAAAATCAGTCCCAAATCTTAGGAGCAAGTGTCCAAGCGGATGCAGAATGTCTTCCTCTTTACTAGTTATGTGAGGAGATGAGCATGTGACCAAAGGTAGAGAAGCCCTGGGACTGTGGAGAGAAAATGATTGAGCTCCATAATATGATACAGCTTCTGAAATAGCTAATGAATCACATAATAAAATATCAGCAACCTCGTATGAGGAAACTAACTCCAAATCCCCATTAGTGGTTTTGAAGAGAAAGTGCGGTACTTGATTTTTCACACCGAAATTAGTGAGAGCAGTTACAAGCATGACTGAAAGATTTTGGATTTTAGAATACAAACCAAATAATATTAGATCAGAAATTAAATCAGATATAAATAAGTTCACAACATATCCAAAACTGTGAAATGAAACCAAATCCCCAACAGCAGTTTTGTAGGAGACTTACGGTACTTGTTTCTTCACACCATTGATGAGAATAGCTACAAGCAATACTGAAATATTATGAGTTCGATATATTAAACCAAGCAATATCAAATCAGATCTAAATAAGATCATATCAGATCCACTAATTTTAATATCAGATTCAAATAAATGGTTAACCGAGACGGTGGATGCACAACTTTCTTCTTCTTCAAAATTCTGAATTTTGGTGCATGCAATCCTACAGGAATTTGCTGGAAAATATAGATCATGAGGAGCAAATGGATCACTCTGTTAATCTGATATTTATTCTAAAATATCAAAGGTATCACATATTTTCACACCAGTGGAAACATTAGAGGGAGAAACATCAAATTTCTCTTCACTTTCGGAAGCAATTACTGGCAAATTTTGCACAGAATTCAAAGGAAAATCACTGGAGAGTGTTTGTATGGAAGTGCAGCAGTGTTTTTCTTCAATATCAGATATTCAAATGTCTTCCTCTGTTTCAGGAATATGAGGAGATGATATATTAGAGATCTCACAAACTTCTGGAGCATCAACAGAAGGAGTCACTGCAAGGAGACTTTCTTCAATTCGAATTGTCTGTGTAGAAGATTATGCTTCTTATTCATCTTGAACAACTTCATCAGAGAGATTAGAGGCCGATACTTTTGAGTAAAGAACTATTGTGTTGTTGGATGTGATCTCCAAAGTGCTATTATGATCCTCATTGTGCTTGCCAAAGGTTCTATCCAATTTTTTCCAAAGATCCTTTGGGTATTCAACATAACCAATAAGGTAGCGCAAGCTAGGAGAAATGGCCAGACATATTGCTCCAAAATCTCTATCACTGTCATTTATCCAAACATTCTCATTCTCATAAGACTCTTTTCCAAGTCCAATAGACACCTCATAGAGACCTTTTCTCTTCAGAGATGCAATCATCTTCAACTTCCATTCTGAATAGCTTGTGAATGGGGTGAGAAGAGGGACTGATGAGTCCATTCGAAGCTATACCTATTAAAACCTACAAATCAGAACAAAAAGGGCACCGTAAGCTCAGAAATCTTGCACTTTTAGGCTTTCATCACACCCATCATAGTTGATCAAGCAATCTTGATTAATAATTCCTTTACTTGGGGTATTAAGTGGTAAGCCTTGGCTTCTAGTGCAGTGCTGGAATTTTGAGCTTTTGCTCAATTTTTCATGCAAGATCTATCAAAAACCTTGTTTTTGAGAGATCTGAGCTTTGTCCCACCATGAGCTCTGATACCATATTAATCTGTCACAATAATCTAGGGACTAAACACAAGTCTCATCAAATATTAATAACAATAAGGCATGAAAATGATGTAATTGTGCTACAAAATGAGTAGCCACTCTATACATTCACAAAAAGAATGAGTAATACAATAGAATATCATGCTGCAAGCATGAATGAAAAAAAAATTCGAATTCCCAAGGAGGTCATTCAAATTAAATGAGTGAGTCTAGATTAACTGAATGTAATCCCAGTGTACACTCAAGTTAACGAGTGATCAAAACCCTAATTTACTCAACTAAGCCCTAACTAAAGTTGGAGTACAATAAATGATTGAGTCTAACTGAAATTAGCTCAGACACATGCCACTACAAGCCAACCAACAAGTGATAGCACATCAATGAATCCAATGAACTCCAATGAGGTTAACTGAAGTGTAACTGACCACAGAAAGTGGTTGGAGGCACCCCTGTTGACTCCAGTTCATTAAATAATCATTTAATGAAGGGAGGAGCCTTCACTGCTCTGTTTAACGGATTGTAATCATTAGTTAGCAATATGGGGCATTTATGACACTCATATCACCCCCGAACTACTCTAGTTAGCCTCCTTGACTGAAGGTAGGCGTGGACGTGCTCATGTTGATGTCATACAGTGCTCCTCTAATGTAAATTAAGTCAATAAAACTTAGGATAGTGGTTTAACTAGGCCAAATTGACCAAAATGAGTGTGTATGTTGGTAAATGTCTCCAACATCAACATCATCATCATTAGCGACATCCTCATCCTCATCATCATAGATTCACTGCACACATAAAGACTCGCATAGATACACCCCGCTCTTTGTATATATAAAAAAATAAAACATAGTATAAATAAATAAATAAAATAAAACATAGTATACATATATAAATAAATAAAATAAAGCATAAATAAATAAATAATTATAAACCAATTATTTATAATACACATATATAAATAAAATAACAAAAACATAAAACCACAAAAAAACACTATCAGTGGAGCACTATTTTCCTTTCAGCTTCACGAGAAATCTTCTTGTGTGCATCTTGTCGGGTGCTTGTGTTCAGTGATCATGAGAGAGCTTCTTCCTCTGTGTTGTGCATCTCGTCATGTGCTTGTCGTTTAGTGATCAAGGTTTGATCTACACAACTTAGCCGGAGAACAATATCAGTGGGAGAAATGATTTAGGTAGTGGGAGCAATGATTTGGACCGGCCATGAAGAGTAAGGAGAGTGGGTTGTGGTTTTGTAGCGGACAAGGAGGACAATTGTCAGTCGAGACAATGCATCCCAAAATTGTGAGTACCGTGCCCTAATTCACGTCTATTTTTAATTTGTTAAGATAGTCCTGCAAATCTACAGGGTTTTTTAGCCAATAGAGGAAAGGCAGAGCCTATTAGAGCAGGCTTAGACCCAGGTTGTGTAGAGTTGGTACATTTCAATCCTGCCTTCTTAATTTAGGCTTTGGATAAGGAAAACCCCCATTTTTATGGGGTCAGATGGTCCTCACTCTCTTGTCCAGTGGTGATGTGTTCCTTCTCACTCGGTTATGGTGAACGGTATCTTGTGTGGGTGAACAATTAGACACGTCATTTATATACCTTGCCTACTTGATTACTTTACTTTTACCAACAACCCAAAGGGTCTCTGTCTATACTGCCTACTTATTCACCAACTTGAATCCTTCCTTTTTTAACCTTTGTTTGTAATGCATCCAAATTCAACTATGAATTTTTTTGAGATGAAAGCAATAAATGAAAAAGGATTTTGGAGTATTCTTCCTCAATGGTGCGTTCAACGGATCCCCTGGTAGTATGAATAGAATAGATAGTTGTGTTATATTTATCTACTTTCAAACATGGGTTTTCTTCGTTGTGCATGCATTTACATTGATCAAATAATGATAGACCCAATTTGACAGTTTCAACTAACCCGCATTTTACCCATATTGGCTAATATGGATTCTGAAGTCTGGCCAGTATTAGCGTTACAATTAGTGGACAAACCCAGCAAATTTTGGTTCACATTCAAACTGGTTTGGTTGTTTTCATGTGAGTTATCTCAGCAACCGGTTCCCAAATAAGCTATTAATCCGACCCCAGCCAAATGAGATGCTTAAGGGAGGTTTAGAGAAGGATTCGAGTTCCACCATAGCCACGATAGATATATTTTTTCTACTGACATGTATGCTTGGTCCAGTGGAGAAGGATGGAAATCGGTCGCTGCCCCGAGTAGGATTTCCAAGCCATATTTTGTTATAAGCAAGAAACTCAAACCTAAACCCTAGATCATTCAAGATCATTATAAAATCCCTAGGTTAGAAAGAAAATTGAACCTAACCCAGTATTTTCCAAATTGTAGTGACAACAGGGGTTTCCCAGATTTCTGCCAAATGTTATGGATTTCTTCTTTAAGGTATTTTATTATAGAAACCTTATATTAGAAAGTAACTTGAACCTAACCCAGTAATTCCCAAGCTATAAACACCATGATACCTTGGACTATACAATATATTTTCATTAAGTGATTGAATGAAATAATCCACTTACAATAACTATTTTTTCAAAATATTAAATTTTTTTCTACATACCTATTAATATCATCATCAAACAAAACAGTCCATGAGGACAGAGTTCAAGAACTCTGTCCACATGAACTATATCTCACAAAATATAACAAGTGTTGAACCAAGCAACGGTGAAGATTTGTGGCATTATGCTTCACAAGTTTGTGATATTGCAACCTAATGAAACATAATACCACGAATCATCACCATTATTAGCCAACACTTATTAGCTATTTTAGAGTTAGTGAATTGAAAGTGGCTAAGTCAATGCAAAAAAGAAAGGTAATAAGTTTGACTAAATAAACTATTTTGATAATTGTACCTACATCTTCCGCTACATGCATTGCTTGCATGCCTCACCTATCTCGACGTACTATCAAAATTATTATTATTGGTATGTGTACCTTCTCTCACTGACAGTCTTCTTCCTATTTATTCTCCAAAACAACTATATTATAGGGCCTTTTGGGACGACGTTGTTTTGCATGCAAATTTTATTTTGTCAATCTAGCATAACTAAAGCACTGAACCTACAAACATACTATCAAAACAATAGAATATCAGTTTGGGATACTATATTTTTCCATTTGGTGATCCAGTACCTTTTGTAATACCTTCAACCCTTCAAAAGATAGGGGATAAGAGAAGGTACATGTGGTACCTAACAAGGAGAACCTAGATAATTCCTATAAATGAGCCATTAATGGTGATGATAAAAAATAGTTTCACCTTTGAATTGCTTCAATAGCCTATAAATAGTAAAGAATCCCTACTCTAGAAATATCATTTCATGAAATGAAACACACCATAATCCACGCATAATTTGATAAATGAATGGAAATAACTATCAATGGGCAATAATAATAATAAAATATACCCATTGATATTAGTTTAGGGATGTATTGAGGTTTATACCACATATTTGATAGTGTATGCATCCAATACTTTCTAGTTACTTGATCACTAATATCAATTGATATACCATCACTCTTATTGGTAACTCAAATTTTTCACATTTCTAGTAAACTACAAATTCCAAACTCTTTGTTTTCATGGAGTTTTTGTGAGGTTATGGGTGCAAAATAGTGGATATTGGCATCCTAAGGTTGATATTGGTACCCTCAATTTTTTAGATACCATGATAGTTTTATGGTTGCTAATCCCAAGGATCCTCCTTAATTGATACATCATGATAGTTTTATGGTTACTAACCCCAAGGATCGTCAATTGGTAGACGCTCCTGTGAAAGCTCACATAGGCCTCAAGATCAAATCTAAAAGAAGAAGAAAAATATAAAATTAAGTTTAAATTTAAAGAAGAAAAATCTAAAATTAATTACCATTTTACGGAATATTACATACATAAATATTTTATTATTATTAATTCAAGGTTGCCTTAGGGTTGAAAATTAGTATGGGAAAACAAGTTAGCATTGCCTTAGGGTTGAAAATTAGTATGGGAAAACAAGCATCATCATGACAAGCTAAAAGGAATAAATCAACAAATATTACAGACTGATGTAAACGTATTTAAAACATTCTTTTCATTGGCATACTAGAATATTTGTCTGTACTTGTTGATTTCATGATGAAGTTGAACGTAAATGATAAACAGAGAGGAGCAATAACCAAGCTACAACACTTTGTAGGAAATCGAATGAGTAGAGATATAATTTCTGCAGCATTCTGCATACATCCTTCACTTGAATGATGTTAGTTCTTGGTGATCCTATAGAGTGGATTTTTGGTTGCTCTATCGGTTGCTTCTTGGAATTTATAATAAACTTGGCCCAATATCATGATTCGACCATGAGGTGCTTAGTTGACTAGAAATTGGGTTAGATAATATTTGGCCATTAATGGACAATCATGAATCTTGTGGTTTATGCTATGGGTCTTGAAGCAAGTACTAGGTATTTGATGTCCTCTATTTTTTATTTGAACATTTTATGTCAATTTTCACCGTGTCTGATTTTTTTTTCCCCTCTTACAATTAACACGATAAGATGACCTTCATGGTTTAGAAAGTTCGTTAGATTTATAATTATTCCCTGGTGTGAGTGATATTTGATGTTTCCTTGCCCTTTTTCCATCCCCTTGGTTTCATCAAATCATTGAGGAAGGCATGATATAGTTAATTT
>LPNX010200945.1:7079-33693 GCA_001517045.1 Pseudotsuga menziesii
AGCAAGCGTTTGATGGGAGAGCTACTGGGTTTGTCAAATCTCAGGTTCTTGCGGGGCTGAACAAGAAGGACGCAGTTAAGGAGCTTGCTTGAGATTTCATGGCGGATGTGGGAGTGGGGAAATACTTAAATTTAAACAATTCGCCAAATTTCTTCCCTTCATTGCTAAAATTTTCCTTGAATAAAATTAAATAGCTAAACCTAAACCTCTACTCAACGAAGACATTCCAAAGATTTCTTCACAGTTTTCATAAAATTGAACATGTAAAGCTCTACGCCAGGAAGACATTACAATTTGGAACTATTACCCACCTAAGTTTTGGTAGAGCTTTGCTCTTCGCTGAATCGTTGTGCGTGTTTATTGTGCAAACGAAGAGGTCAAAATGGATGGAAAATGTGCAGAAGCAGCCGCAGGTGTGGCGGCACTGGTGAGCTTCAAACCCCACATCGTGAAGACAAATTCGAGATCTTTAATTCATGGAGCTGGAAGTTGGAACCACTGCTGCAGCCTGCACCGATTGGGAAGTGGGATTCGGGATTCGGGAACTTCCAGTTCCAACTCCAAGTTACCAAATACCAACGGAGTCCTGAAATTTGAAAATTGAATGATGAACCAGAAGTTAGAAATTAGACATAGGGTAGAAGTTTAGAACATTGAATTCTAGCAGTAGCAGGCTGGTAGCTGGATCAGGATGCAGCATGCCGCATGCGTGAAATGGTGAACCTTGAAAGTCTAAAGGACGGGTTCGGCGGTGATGAGATCACTCTATTAATTCGCTTAGAGCCTCGACTCTGGAGGTTGCCACGAAGGAGAATTATTAACAATGGTAGTCTGGTAGATATCTTTCGCATCATCCGCACTCTGCAGGCTGCCACGAAGGAGGATTATTAAAAATGGCAGATAGCTTTCGCATCATCCGCATTCCGCAGGCTGCAGCGTCGACACTGGGGATAGTCAATTCTATGTGAATGATAGCTACTTGATGTTGATGTTTCAGATAGTATGTATTTGGATTTTTTTTAATGTAAAATTTATGATATTTAAATGGGTAGTGAGGATGGTTATTATTGATTTGTAAGGCTATATTTTCATTAATATTGGATGAGTTGGGTTTTAACTATATTTAAGAGGTAGTATGTTAATGGGATAAATAAATAATATGATATGCGTTATTTAATGCTGTTGTGGTAGCACTGTGGATTATTGGATCTCAACAGGTTGAGATTCAATGGCTCATAGTGCTACAACCATAGTTAAATAACCCATATTACATATATTGCAAGTTAAGTGGACTTTGTTATACACTATAGTTTAGTGTTTATCTTGATTATTTAATACAATAAATAAAATTAAATTTTATTATAAAAACAAAGCATGCAATTAAATTATCTTAAATATATTAATTTTTAATTGTAAACACATAAATAAAAATAAATTATTAAAAATAATAATTACATCTACAATTGTTTTTAATTGAGATTTTGAAATAGACAAAAACCACAGTTTTTTATAATTTAAATGACTATATATATCCCAATTATAATTTAAAAAATAAAAAATAAATAAATATAAGATACTAAATTTTAAACAGCTTATGGAAAATCGAAAAACTCTAAATATACTGTTGAAGATCAATGCACAATTACAAATGTTACAAAGTAGGTTCTTACATGGCAACCCATAAGGCTATGGATTCCCCGCAATGATTTCAATTTTGAACTCTGAACATTGAGAACATACTAGAACACATAAAACAAAAATTACAGTACAGTACAGCAGCATTCATGGAATAAACCTAGTGCTTGGGCTTCTTGACAATAATGACGGTACACTTAGCATGATGCACACAGTAGTCGCTGACACTCCCCAAAACTTCCCTGCACACCATGACATATACACACAGCCTCAGAATCCCCAGCCATCACTATTTAGTAGTATATACACACAAATTTGGTCTTTAATGGCTAAAATTAAAGATCAATAACTAAGAATCATATACCGCTTGATTGCTCCATAGCCATGGCTGCCCACCGCTAAGATATCCGCGCCATGCCTCTCCACGGCCTCGCACAGGACATTCCCGGCGTCGCCATCCACCATCTCTGCTTCAAAATCGAGAATCTGCAATCACAAATGACCAGAAAAATTGAAGAAAACAAAAACCTCACGACCATGCGGGACTCGAATCCCTAGTACCTACCATGCCATGCTGTAGACTAGTCCTAGACCCCTGTTCGGCTTATTAACCTATAAAAAATTTTGACAGGTTTGCTGCCAACACGGACGTCAAACTGACGGGTTAACTATTTTATGCCCGATCATATTTGACGTGTCAAAATCATGATCACCTGTCAAATACGTCCTGGAAATGAAAAAACGTTCTGTGGAACGTCAAATTCCAGGTTCAGATGCCCAGTGGATTCAAGCTAGATCCACAGTTCGTGCAACCCCTGCTACCTTAGAACTGCGCCGCAATAGTAATTCAACTTAGTACTAGAGGAACCGTTGATTCACACAATTGGTCATCGCGCTTGGTTGAAAAGCTTTTTTTCCAGACGTATCGAATCAACTTGGCTGGTTTCATCGATGTATCGGAATAAATCAATGAGTTCTTTCGACACAGTCGAAAATCACTGGCGAGTTGTTTCTGATGTTCTTTTAGACAATTTTTTTTTGTTTGACAAGTGTCATCATCACGTTTTTTCAGGTATTTCTTATTTTTGGGGTAGCGGGGTCCATCAAAAGTATGCAGTGTGGGTACTCGTTGGATTACAGATGATCCTCCAGGCCTGACTCGGAATCCACTGGGGCCAATCTCTACTTCATTCTGGCGACAGCGAGTTCCTGTGTGCGCCTACTCCGATACGACATCCACGTAATAGTCTCTGAATAACTGGCATGAAAAATCTCTCTGAAAAAGAAATGACATGAACATCAATATATTTGTACTTACCCATTTTTTATTTACTTCTATAAAATTGGACCAAATCGTGGAAACTTATTTGATGTGAGCTACAACTTTGGATTAAACTATTTATTTTACGGTCAAACCAACACTTTCAAACAAAATGCCACTAACTTTAAAGCCACAAAGTCAACTTTTCAATACTGGATTTCTTGGGAAATGACTCAGTGAATTGAAGTTTAAAAATGTTTTTAATGTGCAACTAGCTGGCTTTTTTTTAATATATTATTATTAAAGAGTTTAAATGAAATTTCTATGTAATTGAAAAATAATGAGTTTTTCAATTCAAATTTTTGAGTAGGTATAATTGTAAAACAGATAACATATAATATATTCATGCCACTTAATTATGGCTTCTAAATGTTCAGGAACCAAAAGTTAAATAATTATACTAATTAATAATTTTTATATTCCCCACCATCACTGTAGGCACACCTACCCCTCCATTCTCCACCTAAATTGAGGATGATAAATTCGTCCAAATCCAAAGCTTCCTCTCTTGCAACAACAATCTGCTCCATGATGGCTTCTATTCCTTCCTCTTGTCATTGTACTATTCGGAACTTGAGCTGATAGGTAAATCCTTCAGCCAGGCACCGTAGACGAGCGAAGCTACCCAGGGACCAAGAAAGAACCTCCTTCTCAAGTGCAGCCTATTTCAATCCTTTCTCCACCCTTATATTTGATGATGACTACCCATGGATGGAGCTATCTAGCTCAATATTTATTTTATTATAATAAATTTTAAATTTATTAAAAAAAACATATTCATAAATTTAATCAATATTATTAATAATGATTATAATAAAATTCAAATTTGTTAAAAAAATCATATTTATAAATTTATACAATTTTATCAATCATAAAAAAATTATACAATCTTATCAATAATAAGAAGGACAGAAAAAAACATTTAAAATGACTTTTTAAGTCAACATTAAAGAGAAAGGAAATGAAATAAAAAAACAATAAATTAATGTTAATACTTAGTCATACATCACATTAAACTCTTGAACATCTTTTGGTTGATTGTTTATTTGGAAGGGTGGTTAAAAGAGTTGTTATTGATTACTTGGGATTGAATTATTTGTGGGAGGATATATCCATGCATGACAATAAAAATAAATTTAAATTAATGTTAATACTTAGTCATACATCACATTAAACTCTTGAACATCTTTTGGTTGATTGTTTATTTGGAAGGGTGGTTAAAAGAGTTGTTATTGATTACTTGGGATTGAATTATTTGTGGGAGAATATATCCATGCATGACGATATGATATGTTACAATGGATAAATTTTCAAATTGATCTTATTTATTTTTTAATTGTTTTGTTATTGGAAAATTTAACACGTAAGGAATGATAAAAAAATTTAATAATTTGAGACTTGATATATTTTATGTGTGAAATGGAATCATTATCTTTTGAATGGAATTTACTCTTTACAGACTTAAAAAGGCTTCAAGAGAGATTGTTTTAGCACCATAGTTTTCCTCAGCCACAAGAACCACTGGTGTGGGTATGCTTTTATTTATTAGTATTTCTCATTTCTTTCAACTGAAACTAGGTTGTGGTGGGAGCACTAATACATGTGCATAGTTATTAGTACTTTGGGCATCGATTGATGGTTCTGGATCTTGAGAGTGGTGTACTCGCATTGATACATTGAAGTGTTCTTTCCTTTCACTTCAATTTCAGCATATTTATAGGGAGCATAATCATGTTGGTGATATGCTATCTAAGGCGGCTTTGGACAATGGAATTGGATGTTTTTCTTTTGTCAAGTATTTGGAGGAAGAAAATATCTTTGAAGGCACTTATCAGTTCTTCGATTTAGTTGAAACAACAATGTTCACTTTTTGTCATTGGGTGTTTCTTTGGCATATTGGTATTGGCTGATAACTCCTTGAGGTGAAGGGGAAAAAATATTTTTTTGTAGAAATTAAGTATGTGAATCTTGTTGACATAGCTGCTTATTTGTGAATTACTCTGATGTAACATACCCAAATTCTACCCTACCATTTACATGGAAATGAGGTATAAAAATATATCTTAAACATCTACCCTATATCCAAAAGCGTTAATACAAATGATTATTATTCAAAATATAATGGTGCATCTTTACAATCATAAGCATAGTAGGGTTCTTAGGATACACTAAAATACTAATATATATTTTGAAGACCAACAACATAATTATCATCACTTCGAAATTACATGCAACAAAATTGGATTAGCTTATCTTAGCTCACTTACTCTACTAATGGTAATGACATGATCCATATACTCACAACCTTACATATTATCTTAACTCTTTGACCATACCTAATCCATCTGTATTCTTGAAGCATTACTAACACTTCACTTTACAATAATATAGTACCATGATAATAACATCTTAGAAGCTATTTATTCTTTACCTTTAAATCAAGATATTAGCTCTTTACCTAAGGGTATTAAATCAATTAAATTAGCAAGTATGTTTATTCACAAAATATACTTATGTGAGAATATTTCATGTCCCACATACCATCACATATCTACAGTGAGTAACACCCAGTAAACAACAATCATTAAAAATAATTGTATGTCTGTTATGTACAAAGTCTTGACACACATGCATCAACAACATGTCCAAATCTCATTCATTAGGTACAAACTAAAGGAAAGCATATTCTGTTAGAAAGACATGATTTGGAAAGCATTAACCAAGGGAAATTTGCAAAAATAAACACACATAAGATATAAATGCAAGAGAGACACTAATATATGTGGTCCACCCCTACGAGGTGATACGTCCACAAAAAATTGTTAATCTTTATTATTTTTCTCCAATAAAGGAAATAATACAATTTGCAATGCATCCGCTGTGATTTTTCTTCTTCGTACTCTCATAGAATCCGCCATAAATTTAGATTTTCTCTATTATCTAAACCACCAAGGAAGCTTCATAATTCTTATGACTAAGACAAGGTTTACATACAATATATAAATAACTTTGACAAAGATGACTTCCATGTCAAAATGTGCTTTATTAACAATTTATATAAAAAATTGAATATGCCAACCTTCTTTCCAAGGACCAATCCTTAACCATAAATTAAATAATTCTTTAAATTTGTACCTCATAGTTGATTTGACTTTGAAACATTCAACTACCATTGTACCAATAATTAAGAATATACTTTTGAGAACTACTTACTTCTATCCTTTATTTAAATAAAATATTACGATCTCTCACAAATCTTCTCCACTTGGTTTGAAAAAATGAACTTGCAACTACTCTCAAAAACATTGTTAAGAGTTGTCTCCCTTTAAAACATAATGCTCTACTTAAGTGATATCATGATATATTGAATTCATTCAATATTAAACACAACTTATTTCTTATTATAATATTAAGAAAGCCCTCTCTTATCATGTTATTAAGAGATCCCTTACTTAATAAGGATAGTATGAAATACACATAGTTCTTTTAAACTTAGGTATGTTATTCATATACTCTAGCAAACATTTTTCAACTTTATAATCTAAACATGTGAGAGAAGTCCATCCTCTTAAGGAGGCAGTTCCATCCTTTGCAAGAACTAGAATTAAATATATATTTAACATTAACTAGGTAAAGGAATAAAAACACTTTAACTTATCTTACAGAAAGCAGGAGCCTAAACTCCATCACAACCCCTTTCCATAGTGAAGAAGCCACCTACATAACAAGTCGAAACAGCAAACGGTGGACAATGTTAAATGGATCTTTTAAAGCGAACAAGAATTTTAGCTTTCTTACCTTAGCGTTCTAAGATGCATGCCTGGGAGGAGGTGACCTTGTCGTCATCCTCACCAGCGCTCTGGGCCATGCATCCAACCGACCACAATCAAAACTTTAAACAGTGAAAAGATTTGTAAATAGAGTAAAAGCAATTGCAATCTTGTTTCCCTGGTGGAGTTGCAGAGAGGGCCAGAGGTTGGCTCCTCTGGGATGGCCTTATCCTTCCTCTTCCTGTAAAACAAATGCAAAATCAGTATATTACAACCGAGAACTCTTTTCACACTATAAAAAAATCGAAACTGAATAAGAAGTGTCTCTTACCTGTTGAAGGGCAGTTTCAACCTGAAGACGGTGGCTGGGTTCGGTGGAGGCGAAGTAGCAAGCTGCGGCGGCCATTAGAGACAAAAGGACCACTTGTTTACCTTGGAAAGAAACCAGGTAGAATGCCATTAACCTCAGGCATATCCTTACATCAAAACCCCCCTAAAATCGCCATTAACAGAGTAGAGCCTCAACTCTCTTCTTTTACAAACCAAACAACCAAACAATGAAGAATTCAGACAAAACAACGACACATTAACCCTTTTTTGCAACCCTAGCAAGCGTGTTGTACAGGTGGACGACCGAGATGCATTCTTGGGCCAGCAATGAAAGCCTGGTTTCCCTGTCAACTCGTAGCCAAGGCAACACCATAAATTCTCAACTCAACCAAGGTACTAAACCTTTTAACTTCCATAACTCACAACCAAATTTAAATAATTGCATTCAATCATTTCTTTTATGCCAAGTTTTGAACTATGGTGTAAAGCCCTTAATCATCATCATAAGCCATATAAATTATAAGCTAACGAACCATTGTATTCATTAACTAATTCCAACTATGGTATAAACCCCATTGTCTAAAGTATAAACATTTTAATCGAGACTTCAAACCTTGTCGATTTTTTTATAATCTCAAGGTTAAGCCTTGGATTCCTTATAGCACTTTATAACATAATAAAATGTGAGATCAAGACTATAACACAATCTCCCAAGCCTTAGGGCTAAACAAGCCGCTTGCAAATAACGATAGAAAGAACAAACCATTACCTTAGGGGATGGTTGGTTGTATGTTGTTATAACTCTGTAAACACTCGTAGTTGGTTTCGCCGACTGAAAACCTGTCATAAACAATAATAATTGTGTAAGTAACTATACAGAGCATCAAAAGATAAATTCATGCCATAAGTAACTAATGCTCCCTGTTGAAAGCTCTAATCTAAGTTCGTTATCTATCCTAACGGTCATACCGTTAGAGGTCAGTTATACATTATGTACTATATATGTACCATTGTGTACTATTGATTAATGGAGCAAATTTGTGAGCCTTTTTTGCCAGTTATATTTTCATTTTTGTTTGCTCCCTATTTTCTTGATGATTTAACAGATAAATTTTAACAAATGATTTTGGTTTTATGGATTTTAGAGGTGTGTGACAGTAACATCTCTTTGTCATTCAAGTTCATGGAATTTTTCTGGGCATCTTGCCCACGAGGATAACGGAGAGAGACGGTGAGGTGAGACGAACGTTGACGGAGTGGGAGTGAGCCGGTAGAGGATCGCCGATGGGCAAAATCTTCGTCTCCTTCGACTCCACTTTTTAAATCGAAACACAAATAAGAGAGTTTGACGAATAGCGAGTCAGTGACATCCCGGGTAGGAATTTCAAATGGCGGCCACTCGTCAAAATTGTCGGTAACCATCAAAAATCTGAAACGTTTTCTGTATTCTAAACCAGATTTTCACGGTCTTCCTAAAATCTTAGCTGTATTTGACGGGTAAATTGGTCCCTGACTGGAATTTACCCGTCAAATTCCATCCCTGGTCAATCTACAGAAAACACGTGGTTCACCCGTTTGTGGACGCAATCATCGGCAGATTGGCCATCAACATTTCATTTGACTTCGTACCCTGGTCGTCCTTCTGACTGGAGAATATAATCTTTCTCTGACCACAATGTGTTAATATCAAATTAAATGCTGCCAGCCTTTATGTGTTCGTATTTTACCAACTCCACTGTCAACCAAACCATGCTCTTGTTACGACGAGGAACTCACACTAACCAAACGTTTTTTATGGTTTACAACAAACTATAGACTGCAATCGCTATTTGTCATTCTCAATTTTACAAATCCTATCATACAAAAGTCAATTATTTGAATTTGACAGGTATCTCACTTACTCCTTTTTTCTAAGCAAAACATGCATTTCATGTGCAGTTCCAACTTATAGACAATTAAAATATTACGAGTTAGACAGGTATCTTTTAACAAAACATGCATTTGGAGAGCAATAAGCACTTAGCAGCGGAGCAATAAATGTTGTGGCTATAGAGCACATCAACTGTTGGATTTAATCTAGCTCTTCATCCAACAGTTAATGTGCCCCACAGCCATAGCATTTATTGCTGCCCCGTGGGATGCTTATTATTGCTCTCCCATGCATTTCATGTGCAGTTCCAACTTATAGGCAATTAAAATATTCTAAGTTAAACAGATATCTCCATTACTCTTTCCTTAAGCAAAACATGCATTTCATGTACCGATCCAACTTATAGTCAATTAAAATATTATAAGTTGGTTGATTTTCTTTTTTATAAAACAATAAAGGTTCCGACTTTTGCATTTTTACTTTGCTATGTTATGTTATCTTTAATATAGGTAAATAAGAAAAATAACAGTTTAATTTATATTTTTTAAATAAAGCGTGGATTTTATTTGTTAAGTAAATGATTATATGGTTGTGAAGTTTGGAGGTGCAACATTTTTAGAGAATTTTGGAAAAAGATTGAGCAAATCCAAAAACACTTTATAACTTGTCACTTCAAAATTAAAAGCAGTAAGCCTTACCCTATTGTCCTCATAGAAGTGGGTCTTGCCCCCATCAAGAGTATGGCTATGACTAGGTACTTGACGTACAAAGATATAACATAAATAACATGGGAAGTGAGAGACTTCCTAAAATTGCTTTAAACTCAAGTCAAAACCAACTACTCCTCAAGTTGTGCTCCAATAAAGATACCATGGCTTGGTCAAACCATTGTGGCATTGATGAAAAAGACATTTTGCAGAACATTGATACTGTAAAAAATATTATTACTTATAAGTTTAAAGAGAAATTGTGGAGTGAGAAAAATAAATAGTGGTTAAGAAAAATGTAAGATATTACAAGGAGGTCATTAATCTTAATTGGGAATATCATAAGTATCTTTGGTTAGTAACTAGCTCACCAAAGAATATTAATATAGCCAAGACTAGAATGAACTCTCATATACTGCATAGCTAAAGAAGGAGTTGGTTTATTCTTAAAATTCCATTGGTGGAAAGAGAAACTCCATAAGTGGTGGAAAGAGAAACTCCATAAGTGGAAACCGTTTTCCATATGCCTATATATGTGTGTCTATCACGCTTGAGGATGAAAATCACTTTTTGATAGAGTTCATTGCTTACAACCACATTAAATCTAAGTTTCATAGTATTTACTATAATACAAACCTTTATAACTTCTTAATGTGCCAAAACTGTAATGAACTTGAAAATCTTTTTGCCCAAATTAATATTATTATATTATTGTGTTTAATTTATAAAAAAAATCAATTTGACTATAAAGGTTTTTTAAATCTTTAAATAAATGATAAAACGCAATTGAGTAAAGAGAAATTTTGTGAAAAAGTTTGGATGCATGAATGTAGAGTGAAGAGTTTTTTACCAAAAAAACCAAGGTTCAATTACAATCACAACCGAACAAGTTCCAGTGGAACCAGAAAATAAATATTTTTATTTACTATTTATAATATAAAGCATATTAAATTTAATATTATTACAAAAATTATAAAAATAAAAATATGTTTTATACACCCATAAAAACATTTAATATTTCAATATAAAGCTAGTTTAATGGAATTACATAAAGAAACTTAAGGCTTAGTATTTTGTAAAAAGACCTTTGTCTCTTATCAAAAGTGAAGAAGAGAACAACATCTAACCAAAAATGAAAGTTATAACATGGATTACTATTATTCTATTAGAAATAAATATAATTATATTTATAATTTTATAAATAATTAAATTTAACTAATTAAATATTCTTGGGTTGGCTTAGGTTGTGCTAAATATATCCTAGTGTTAGTAAACTTATTGGATCAGAAAGAGGTTGAATGGGTTTTTCATTGTTTATTTTTTTTATTTGTTTAAATGAAAGTTATAATATTGATGATGATGATGATGGTTAATGTCCACTGAGACCAAATTTGGTCTATCGCGTCTCGAGCTTACTATAATTTTGACATGTTAAAAGGCTAGGAAGGCCGACATTGCAACAAAGATTATGAAACTGAGATCTAATGTGGGTGTACGGAGAGCATTATAAGAGGACGTTATTTTCATCCTCAATGTTCATATTCTCACAGAGATGGTATATCCTTTCTGCCCATGGAGTTTTAGGAATTGTCCAACGACCTGTTTCATTATGGAGTTCATGAGAGTTCGTTCTTATCTTGGCTATATTATTTTTTTCTTTGAACTAGTTAAAACATAGAGATACTTTTGATCTTCTAGAGTAGGGTTGATGATCTCATAATATCTTAATTTTCTTTTAGCCTCTAAATCTTTCTCACACCACATTTTCATTTTAAACTTAGAAGTAACAATATTTTTAATTTTATTAATATTTTGTAATGCAACATTTTCGTCAGCCTTGGTATCTTTATACCAACCTCCCTTTAGCCTTACATGGTTTTGGCTAGAATTAAAAGCTACTTTAGGAAGTCTATGGTCTCCCATGTGATTGATTTTGTGCTCGTACAACAGGAGCCTAGTCATAACCTGCCTAGTCATAGCTAGGCTCGCTATAGGGGAAAGACCCACTTGTATAAGAAGAATAGGATAGGGCTGGTTGCTTTTAATTTTGAGGTTATACGTTATAAAGCACTTGTGAATTTGGTGAATAAAGTTTCAAAGAGGAGCTTCTTTTCATCCCACATCACAAGGTTGGCTGGTTTACAATTATCCCACATTAATAACTTGCTTTTAATAAAAATAAATATAATTTTATATTTATAATTTTATAAATAATTAAATTGAAATATTTAATTTATATAAAAAATATTATTTATTTAATAAGGTTTGCTAATAATATAATATAATTGTAATATATGTTTAATTTATTTATTTATTTGTAGATTAATTATTAAAAATATCAATAAATTTCTTAATTAAAAATATATTTAATAAAATAAAATTAAAATAATAATAATAATAATATCAACAATTTTTTAAATTTATATTTCAAATAAAAAAAAAATTATATTTTTTAACTCTAAAACTTATTTTATTTATTCATTAAAAGATAGCTAATGTATTTTATATTTTTTAAATAGCTAAAATTATAAAAAGTATCTCAAACAATTATCATTGTTGATATATTAGCGTGTTCTTCAAATAAATTTATCTGAGAAAATAGTTTAGTTGATATCATTTTTAAAATGTTTTAAATATTTATGTTTTTTTATAATATTTGATATAAATAAAAGTAAAATCATAATTATATTTAAAATTATAATGAAAATTAATGTTGTGTAATTTATGGGGAAGTACAATCGAGTATGGTATGTGGTTTTATGTGGTAAATATTTGTGGAAAAATAATTATTTTAAATTTTTTTAATGTAATTTATGGAGAGCTATAATCAAGTATGGTATGTAATTTTATGAGATGATTTTTTGTGGAAAAATAATTATTTTAAGAATTTTTAATGGTTTTTTAGTTTTATAAATTATTTTAAAACCAATTATGTGATATTTTGTGGTTATTATTATTAAATAAAAGGTTATAATTTATATTTTTTCATTAAAATATTAATATAAATTCATTAATGTTATATAATAAATAGTATTTTTATGTTATTATATATAATGATTTATAAAATTGAAATAGGCTCTAAATATTGTTGATGGATATTTTTTCTTCTTTTCTAATGAATATTTTCCAATTTCCATTTAATCAACATTTTATGACAGTTCTTAAAATTATTTGATGAATATCTGTTCTATTTCTTTTCTAATAGATCTTTTCCACTTTCCCTTTAATCAACATCTTATGAGAGTTCTTAAAATAATTTGATTAACATCCATTCTATCATTTGATAGTAAAAACCATAACAATCTCCTAAAATTACAAGGTCGAACTAAATGTATTAAATATATATATATATATATACTAAGATTGTATAATTTGTATTCATGTCCATTGCCTCTTATAAATCATATTTTACATATAAATATTTCACAAAATAATGACTACAAAACAACTATTACCCTAAATAAATGTTAACTTTTCTCACTTTAATCATATTTCTATGATTAAAAATGTTAATTATACTTCAATCCACTAACAATTTATAATTTTTTTTATTGAACTTATCCAATTGTGTGAATCAACTAATCATCCAACTATTTTGTTGAAGTAGTTCACCAAATACCAATGAAATAACTGTGCTACTAATTAAAATTATAAATATTTTAATTCATTTATCTTATAATTATTTATTTTATTATTTTTATTAATATAATTAATTAAATATATAAATAAAAATAAAAATAAAAATAATTATAATAAATTTAACTATTATAAATAATTATGTATCTCATATAAAATATAAATTGACCTGAATCCTAGATCATAATTATTTTAAACAAGAGGCATTAAAAAAAAACTTATAATTCTCAAATTAAAATGACTGTATAGTGATAAATTAAAATATATATATATATATATATATATATATATATATNCACATGTAATGGTTAATGGCCGATATCTGAAATCCTTCTTTCTACTTGCCATATTATAACAGTTTTTGCCACATCCAAATTATTGTCTTGTGTCTATGGAAGGCAATGTGGTATGGATGGTTGAAAGTTCAATGAAAAAGCTTTTTAAAAGTCAATTGAAGAGACTCTTAAAATCAATTGAAGAAGAAACTGTTCCTGTGCAATCTCAGAGATCATGGCAGTTAGAATCGTGTTTTCTAATCTTAAAACTAATCATCAATGGTGTGAATGCTATAAAAGGAAATTGTGTAACTTAAATGATTGAAGATCTGTATTTTTTAAGTAATCTTTTAATTAAAATTTAGTTAAAATTGTTTAAATTATATGTTAGATTGTTGGAATGTGTATACCTAAAATAATTGAATTAAAGTCATTGAAATTCTGCAACCAAAATTACAATTTTATTAATAAAAATCATCATTTAAATAAAAATAACTTTTTAAATTAAAAAATTTATAAAAAATTACAAATTATAAAATCATATAATCAAAATTACAAATTAAGAATAAAAACAATCACATTTTCAAAATTTGGAAAAATATTGAAAAGACTGCCCGGGTCTGCAGCAAGTTGATCCATGGGCTAAAACACTTAATTAACTGCATCTAGCGTTAGCGTTGGATCAACCTGTTGCAGACCCTCTAACACGGAACAGTGTAAGCGCTAACCAAAACGCCCCCAACCAGCAGGAATCCAGCAGAAGAATTCTGGTTTAAGTCATCATTTTCAGGATTTAAATCAAAATTTTAATGTTTTGGGTGGTTTTAAAATTAGCCATTTAATATAGAAATTGTAGAAATTTCAAAAAGATCAAAATCACAATTTTAACCAGTTTTTATGAAAAGAGACCAAAAGAAGCGTTTTAGTTAGCTTTTATCTTACTTACTCTAACAGACTCTTTAAAAGTGTACAGCTCCGTCCTTAGTTCTAGACATGAAAAAGACTACAAACCATTTTGGAGAGCAATAAGCACCTGCTGCATAGCAATAAATGCTATGGCTGCAGGGCACATTAATGGTTGGATTTAATCCAGCTCTTCATCTAACGGTTAATGTGGTTAATGTGCCCTGCAGCCACAGCATTCATTACTCTGCAGCTGGGTGCTTATTGCTCTCCAACCATTTTACTCTGTAGCAAACATGGAAAATTACCCGTAAATAAAAGTAATGATTAATGGTACAGGAGGAAACATGGAAAATCACGCTATAGGTGACGTAAATAGATGACATATACTGAAGACGTAAAACATGTTGAAAACATAGACGGATCTGAGGCGGATGACATACATTTCTTCTAGACATCGGGAAAGTGAAGTGTCACTGTCCATTCCGTACAAAAGATCGAATCAA
The DNA here is from genome assembly GCA_001517045.1 of Pseudotsuga menziesii. Classification (NCBI taxonomy): domain Eukaryota; kingdom Viridiplantae; phylum Streptophyta; class Pinopsida; order Pinales; family Pinaceae; genus Pseudotsuga; species Pseudotsuga menziesii. The sequence continues at coordinate 22,033 of LPNX010200945.1, forward strand.
AGACCAAAGGTGATAGTCTCGTAGCTGGGCACATGAGATATGAACGCATATGGTTAATGCATAGCCATCGGCCAGTTTAGGTCAGAGGAAGCACAACTATACAGAATCTGGAATTTGACGTTCCACAGAACGTTTTTTCATTTCCAGGACGTATTTGAGAGGTGATCATGGTTTTGACACGTCAAATATGACCGGGCATAAAATAGTTAACCCATCAGTTTGACGTCCGTGTTGGCAGCAAACCCGTCAAAATTTTTTATAAATTAATAAGCGGAACAGAGGTTTAGGACTAGTCTCCAGCATGGCATGGTAGGTACTAGGGATTCGAGTCCCCCGCGGTCGTGAGGTTTTTGTTTTCTTCAATTTTTCTGGTCATTTGTGATTGCAGATTCTCGATTTTGAAGCAGAGATGGTGGACGGCGACGCCAGGAATGTCATGTGCGAGGCCGTGGAGAGGCATGGCGCGGATATCTTAGCGGTGGGCAGCCATGGCTACGGAGCAATCAAGCGGTATATGATTCTTAGTTATTGATCTTTAATTTTAGCCATTAGAGACCAAATTTGTGTGTATATACTACTAAATAGTGATGGCTGGGGATTCTGAGGCTGTGTGTATATGTCATGGTGTGCAGGGCAGTTTTGGGGAGTGTCAGCGACTACTGTGCGCATCATGCTAAGTGTACCGTCATGATTGTCAAGAAGCCCAAGCACTAGGTTTATTCCATGAATGCTGTTGTACTGTACTGTAATTTTTTTTTTATGTGTTCTAGTATGTCCTCAATGTTCAGAGTTCAAAATTGAAATCATTGCGGGGAATCAATAGCCTTATGGGTTGCCATGTAAGAACCTACTTTGTAACATTTGTAATTGTGTATTGATCTTCAACAGTATATTTAGAGTTTTTCGATTTTCCATAAGCTGTTTAAAATTCAGTATCTTATATTTATTTATTTTTTATTTTTTTAATTATAATTGAGATATATATAGTCATTTAACTAGATTTTCCATAAGCTGTTTAAAATTCAGTATCTTATATTTATTTATTTTTTATTTTTTTAATTATAATTGAGATATATATAGTCATTTAAATTATAAAAAACTGTGGTTTTTGTCTATTTCAAAATCTCAATTAAAAACAATTGTAGATGTAATTATTATTTTTAATAATTTATTTTTATTTATGTGTTTACAATTAAAAATTAATATATTTAAGATAATTTAATTGCATGCTTTGTTTTTATAATAAAATTTAATTTTATTTATTGTATTAAATAATCAAGATAAACACTTAACTATAGTGTATAACAAAGTCCACTTAACTTGCAATATATGTAATATGGGTTATTTAACTATGGCTGTAGCACTATGAGCCATTGAATCTCAACCTGTTGAGATCCAATAATCCACAGTGCTACCACAACAGCATTAAATAAGGCATATCATATTATTTATTTATCCCATTAACATACTACCGCTTAAATATAGTTAAAACCCAACTCATCCAATATTAATGAAAATATAGCCTTACAAAGCAATAATAACCATCCTCACTACCCATTTAAATATCATAAATTTTACATTAAAAAAAATCCAAATACATACTATCTGAAACATCAACATCAAGTAGCTATCATTCACATAGAATTGACTATCCCCAGTGTCGACGCTGCAGCCTGCGGAATGCGGATGATGCGAAAGCTATTTACCATTTTTGATAATCCTCCTTCGTGGTAGCCTGCGGAATGCAGATGATGCGAAAGATATCTACCAGACTACCATTGTTAATAATCCTCCTTCGTGGCAACCTCCAGAGTCCACGCTCTAAGCGAATTAATAGAGCGATCTCATCACCACCGAACCCGTCCTTTAGGCTTTCAAGGTTCACCATTTCACGCATGCGGCATGCTGCATCCTGATCCAGCTGCCAGCCTGCTACTGCTAGAATTCAATGTTCTAAACTTCTACCCTACGTCTAATTTCTAACTTCTGGTTCATCATTCAATTTTCAAATTTCAGGACTCCGTTGGTATTTGGTAACTTGGAGTTGGAACTGGAAGTTCCCGAATCCCGAATCCAACTTCCCAGTCGGCGTAGGCTGCAACAGTGGTTCCAACTTCCCGCTCCATGAATTAAAGATCTCGGATTTGTCTTAACGATATGGGTTTTGAAGCTCACCAGTGCCGCCAGACCTGCGGCTGCTTCTGCACATTTTCCATCCATTTCGACCTCTTCGTTTGCACAATAAACACACACAGCGATTCAGCGAAGAGCAAAGCTCTACCAAAACTTAGGTGGGTAACAGTTCCAAATTGTAATGTCTTCCTGGCGTAGAGCTTTACATGTTCAATTTTATGAAAACTATGAAGAAATCTTTGGAATGTCTTCCTTGAGTAGAGGTTTAGGTTTAGCTGTTTAATTTTATTCAAGGGAAATTTTAGCAATGAAGGGAAGAAATTTCGTGAATTGTTTAAATTTAAGTATTTCCCCACTCCCACATCCGCCATGAAATCTCCAGCAAGCTCCTTAACTGCGTCCTTCTTGTTCAGCCCCACAAGAACCTGAGATTTGACAAATCCAGTAGCTCTCCCATCAAACGTTTGCTAATGTAAAAAACATTGAATTTTTTAAGGATTGTATATTGTTTTTATTTAATTTTTATCTAGTTTTAGAAAACTGGAAATTTACTATATAGTATGATTAAATTTCGCTAGTGGAGTATCTTATTTTCAGTCGAGAGTTTTTATATTTAACTAATTCTGTAAATTATGTTTCCAAATTTTTTTGTCACAGTAGTGAGAACAGTTTCCTATTTTACTAGTTCTGTAAATTATATTTCGTAAAATTTCTGTGAGACAGTGGTGACTTGGTGAGAAAGATTTTGCTGGAAAGTGTAGATAAAGCCGCCGATTAGTATGGGTTACCTAATAAATTGCAGAAGTTATCAGAAGAAAGCTGGGAAGCAAGGTTGGCAACTTGGCAATGCCATACATGTTCATTTTAGGAATGTATATTTAATATATTTGTTGAAGGCAAAAGATGGGAAATTGGGAATGATGCGATCATGTATGTACCTATGCATATATCTGTGTTCTATCCTCTTAGGGTTAAAAAGGAAGGAGCCTATATTTTCCAAAAGAAGAAGACTGCATTGTCAAAAAAAAGAGTTAAATTAATCTACATATTAGAAGAAAAATAACCTAGGGTTTTCTGCACATGTAAGTAGAGGAAGAAATATAGCGTTTTTGGTATTTGAGATGGAGAAAACAAGGATTTTCATGCTCATCATGTTTAGTTAGAATACTGCGACATCCTAGATGTGCAGGTGGATAGAAGCATAGCTACTTTTGAATAGAACTGATCTGCATATGTATAGAATATGGCTACATTCGGCAAAGGGAGAGAAGCATCTTATTATCCGCATATTCATATAGGGTTACATATGCATTCCAAGATGAGTCTATTTTCTGGTGTTTCTTATCTGCATATACTTATAATTTTGAGTCACTGTTATTGTTTCGAGTCTTAGTGACTCTGATTATACAGAATAGTGTATTTATCGCAGTCTTGTAGGTTACAGTTTGGTCTTTTTTGGACTCTAGTGCTGCTGGCACTTTTTTATTGCATCATACATTTGTATATTATGCTCTGGCATATTTTCCTTGATTCACTAATGAATATCAGGAAAATTGGAATTCCACTTTATAATCTTAATCATCATGTTTTTAAAACCCCACCTTCAATGTAGACTCCTCGGCTGGTATTGAATCCAGCTCTTTCCTGGTGGCATCCTTTATAAGGTTCCTTAGCACACATATTTGTATGTAGAACACCTGTCTCATGCACATAGCCATTATCATTAACTGCACATAGTTCGGGGTATGGGGATTTCATGCCTAGAGCTTTTCTTTCACATATTTGCTCGCGGAGTGAGGCAAGCAAGCTACGTGATGAGACTAAGCTTAGGGTGGTTTTTTCCTTTCTGAAAAAAACGTTTACACAAACACACACAAAAAAATTGACACTCACAAATTTATGTAAAACGTAAAATGAAGGGCATGAAAAACGCAAGACCGTCAACAAAAATCCATTTGACGGGCAGAGGGAATTTGAAATTCTAGGCCTGATTCCGACCATTAGCAAGTACACCTGAGTGATTAAACGTTCAACAAATGAAGTGAGCGTCTTCGATGCTGGTTGTTATCCTCCACTGTGAGAAGAGAAAGAAGGCCTCCGCATATGATGTTAGGATGCCAAGCGGGCTTTGATGTAATATGATAGCCTCCACACATGAAGGGCAAAAGCGCACTCTTAGTCCAAGTGAGCGCAATCATGGCGGCTGGGAGAAAATTGTGGTGCAGCCTGGGCTTGGTCTTAGCCCTCTGACAAAGCTTCCTTGTACGGTGTACAAATCAGTTTTTTCACCCGTTTTGATGAGCTGCAGTCACACACAAATTAATAACAATATGCTAGCTAGTCAAGTAAATTAAATACGTTGGATGAAAATTGAGCTGAGTTGGATGAAAATCTAAATTTGAATGGGTTCACTGCATTATGAATTAGCAGCAGTTTTTAAAACTCTGAAAACTTTGATAAGACAAGAGTACTGGATAATTAATTACAAATTAACATAGCTCGGGTAAATTTACCCAACCATGTGTCCTAAAGGGGCATTTGGGCTTGAGTGCAGCTGTTAGGCTCTGCACATGGAGAAAAAGAGCTCTACCCTTGGTTTGATTCTTGTTGATGTGATAAAGGATAAAATATGAGAAATATTAGGCATAGACTGGGCCTACGAGAACTACGGGATGATCGACCTGAAAAACAGAACAATGACCTTCGAAGCCGACGGCATGAAAGTGACACAACCATTCCGATCAAGCACAGAGCCTCGTATGTAAGGAAAACAATAACTAACTTGCACAGCATTACTACATACATCTTTTCATCTGAACCTCGTATGTATGAATTATATCTGTAAATCGCACAACCCTCCGTATTCACGAGACATAATCTGTGTTACCAGTAGCTATCACTATGTCTTTATGACAGTAGCTTCAGTAGCACCCATCATTGCATCCTATTTCTTAGCCATCAGATTGAACCTCTGTATATGAGAAAAGGGTGTAGTAAAGCTCTCTGCAATACAATTATTATTAAATAAACTTTAATTCAAATTTTTAACGGCGATCAAAAAAATTAGGAAAAGATCAACGATAGCCATCAAAACATGGTATACTGTACCAATCAAATTACAAACAGTTGTCAGAAAGCCTTGGAAGTTGGATGAACTAAGGAAGCTGTTTGGGTGAACAATATTCAACATTTAGCATAGTAATAAATGCTGCGGTGGCTGCAGTGTGAGCTGTTGGATCTCAAACAAATTGAGATCCAACGGTCCACAATGTAGCCCCCACAGCATTTATTACTCTGCTGCATGTAAAATATTTTTTTCCATTTGTTTTGAAGCATAGTTTCATCATTGCGTTATAGTTGGCCTCGAGCGCGCTTTAAGTGCACTTTTTATGCTTATGTACAGAGGCTATCTAGCGACCTCAATCTGTTCTGGAAAATCCGTGGAAACTTTCAACTTCAAAGTAGTACTACTGAGTGAAATCATTCCGCTTTGATCTGATTTTCATTGCAGTACTTAGGCTCCGCACATGGAGATTAGCAGAGGGCGGCCCGAGCTCAGGTTTGATGAGATAACCTAGGTTGAGGTTGCCTTTTCTCGCACATGAGTTTCAAAAATCTCAATCTTTATTCATATGAAGTATCGCACTTAAAAGATAATAAAATCAAATTAAATTTAAATTAATAGTACGTGGAATGATTTTTTTTATTCACTAATAGTATGTTAGTTCATCAGGGTTTTGGAGGCCCTGGGCATCATGTACGGAGGCTTACTCCCCATGTACTGAGGCTTACTCTAATTCATGGGGTTCAAGCATTTTGAAACAGAGTAGTCTAACGGGTCGACGATTTCGCCCGGCGTTAGACTACTCCGTCTACCACCGTCACCGTCAAGAAGTCCCGACGTCCAGAGTCCGGCACCTCAGCGAAATCACATCAGGGTATATTGTTCGCCGTCACGCCCAGTCCTCCTTCTGAAATTCGATCTGACATCAGAAGTCCCGTCCTGGGGTCAGTGCTCAGTCCATCGTCTCCATTCAGCTCCGTAATCGTCGGCCACATTAATCTCATTAATGCTGTAGTGAATTTGATCTAGTTTGGTGAATTCAAATGAAGCCAATCCCGATTCCCACCAGATCGTGAGCCCCTCCACCAAACGAGCCGAGGAGGTTGCGGTCATGGAGGTCTCCCATTCTAGCTGTCTAGTCACTGATACAGCAGTAGGATACTGATCATCGGAAGAACAGGCTACATTGGTCGTCATATAGCCAAAGCTAGCCTTGCTCTCGGCCATCCCACATTCCTTCTTGTTAGAGAGTCCACCGCTTCCAATGCTGAGAAGGCTAAGCTTCTGGAATCCTTCACGGCCTCAGGTGCTATTATACTCCATGGATCACTGGAGGACCAGGCAAGTCTCGTGGAGGCAATCACGAAAGTTGATGTAGTTATCTCGGCTGTAAAGGGACCACAACTGACGGATCAGCTGAATATTATCAAGGCCATTAAGGAGGTTGGAACCATTAAGAGATTTTCTCCATCCGAGTTCAGAAATCCACGAACCAGGCGTTCCGGCGCCTGCATCCACACTCTGGTTCACGTCCTCTTTCCTGCAAAAAAAATGGATTCAAGACAATTCTCCACATTCACAAGATCGCGGGCGTTAGACAGTAGAATCGCTGCAGTATCAGACGATTCACTTCAAAGTCAAAGACAAATACTCTGCATCCATCCCGAAAAGGTTAGGAGAAAAACAGACCTTCTCAATCTCATCTGTTAGAAATATTAGTTTCCTCATTCTGTGGAAGATGGTTCTTGTAAAATGTTGGGAAACTTTGTGCCTAATCATGAACTGGCTATTAGCTGATCATTACCTTTTTATGCTCAACCTTACAGCTTGATGTGCTACAGATTGTCGTGAAGTTTTTAGTTTCGCTGCATGTAAGATTTTTGCACCGAGATGTTTGCTTATGCTCAACCTTATAGTTTGATGTGCTACAGATTGTCTTGAGGACGATTGAGATTGACTAGATAACTAAAACTAGATCCAATCTCGGGCTGTATCAGCTCGAACTCAAAGTTTATAATTTTGGCAACAACAGTACCCAGATTCTGGAGGTATTTTACTGTCTGGTTTGTGAGAATCCTATCGAGAATTCTAGAGACAGAGGTGATATAGTATGGTGGCGTCCAACCTAGCTGGGGGACGGTGAGTTTGTTCTCTGCTGGAGTGTCGATATAGATTGGGGTTTTGACTTTTGAGGATATAACTGGTCATCCTGGCTGTTTTAACAATCTTCATCTGTTTTAACAATCTTCATCTCTTTCAGACTATTTTCAAAGTTTATAATTCTGGAAAAATCTGTTTTCAGTTTCCTTTCTTCAGTGTTATTCATGCAATGGAACAAGATATAGGTAGCAAGGATAACAATGAGAAAATTCTTGTGAGTATTAGTAATGACGATGACATGAAGGTAAACAGAGATATTATTATTCAGAATTTAGTGAAAAGGTAGAAAGCACGGGAAGAGGATTATGCGAGGCCCGAGGGATCAATTGTTAGCAAACATGAAGCACTTCTATCTTGAAGCTCAAATTAATCATATGGGAACGAAATTGATAAATGCAGAAATCGAAATTGAGCATAGGAAAAAGAAAAACAAGGTTCAGGAACTAGAAATAAAGATGTTGCAGAGATACTCAGCTCCTTAATGGAATGTGAATTGGCAGGTTTAGAAAATGTTGAAGCCACAGAAGAAGATTAGAAGAATGTTGATGAGGAATCATCTCTTCCTCATTCTCCCTTGAAGGCAGAGTGGACCTCAATGCTCTCAGAAATTCAGGATTCATCTTTTTGTCAATGCTGTTAAATGAAATTCAAATGCATCTTGCTTTTAAGTACGTTAATTAGGATTTATACCAATCAGGCTTGTAGATATAGTTTGAATATGGCAGAATGTAAGTGTTTAGAAGTACGTTTTGTCTATAACATCAGAGAACTTTATGAACTGTATTGCTCAGCCTACATGGATCAATTTTGTAATCACAGGTCTATCGGTCCATCCCAGACCTCTTTTTTGATAATATAAAAAAATACCTGATTCTGTTAAAAGAATTATGATACTTAGTTGTACTATTACCATACTAAAGAATTCCAAGTTGCATTTTTGTTGGTTTTTCTTAAAAACAAAATCCATTTACTTTATTAGTTATCTATGAGTGCCAATAACATTAAGATAATATCCATCCATTCCTTCATAATTTGAGATCAATGGTTGTAGTAAACTGCAATTATTTAGCTAAATTACTAATTATGTTCTGGTGTTTGTTGAGGATGTCGGCATCTCAGACAAGTCTATACAAAATTTCACAGTTTCTTGAGGTTGTAAACACCCTTTAACCATCCTATATGCACCGATTAATGAATTATTGAGACTCTTGCTTCTCCTACAGGTCAGACACATACTAGGAGGCCATTCACAATTATCGGGTGAGTTCTTTGTGTGCCAAAACATGGTAGTTTCCCCCCTTTGACTGTTCATTAAGTGAATGTCTATAGATGACATTCGGGTTATTGAATTGGCAATGCCTTATTTCTCACCTTCGATTCACAATTGGGTAATGATTTCAATTTTGTGAGTTGTCTTCTAAGTAGAAGAAAAAGAAAACGATTTAGAAGTGATCCATCTCTATTAACACCATTTGGAGTGATATGCATATATTCCTTGCTATGGATGATTAAGTATGTTTCCATTTAGTAGAGTAATTTTGTCCACAAAGAAGCGTTATGTTCTATATCTATATATTGAAGCATAATATTATTTTATTGTCGAAGCAATGTGAAAAAGAACAATGGTCCGAATATGATCATATATAAATTTCAAATTTTGGTGAAACCTGTGGTGTAAGCAACCATGGATTTGGTTACTGCAACTTGAAACAAGAGTATGTTTAGATCCTCAATGTTTGTTTACAAACAAGAAAGAAAAAGAACAAGAGTTGTTGTTTTATAGAAGAATAATAAATCCATAAGTTGATGGAGAAATATTTTTTTATTATTATCAAGCTTTGGATTGGTTTGGTTAACGTTGGGACAATATATTTGCATTAAACATTAAATTGGCAACAACTGGCAATAAAGCATTCTACCTATTGAAATAGTACATAATTTTTATCATTACAAAATTGAAGGGGAGTAATCCATTTGTTGTTGGAGTATTGTGGAATCAAGCGCTGTATAAATCTTGGTTGGAGGCAACCTTGATTATTGGTTACCATAGTTTAGAGCAATAGACCAGGGAATCAATATCAAACTAAGTCATTCCTTTATACAAGTCGTTGGACGGATGCAAAGTTGTGCCTTGTATGCATGTTTGGTGAATAACAACCAAGGAGTTAACCGCAGGCACTTGATTTTTATTGCATTGCCCTATAGCTGCTCGTGTATAGGTTACATTGAGAACACGAGCACTATAACCAATCTTGAAAAAAGGTTGTAGAAGATGATTTCCCTTTATGTAGATGATCTTTGTTGGTGAAGTGAGTGGGATACAAGTCCCTCATTTATAGATCGTGTTGGTAGTAGAGTAATTGAATCCTTAACCATTAAGCAATTGCCAAAGCTTTGAGGAGAAAGCAAACCTATCATGGGTAAAGGGCATAAAAGAGAAAGGTTGAAAGACATGCAAGCCATAAATGTGCAACTTGAAGGAGAAAGTCTAGATGTTTGATCAAAGGAAAACAACACTAGAAAAAGACCTTCAAACCTCTCTAAAACTAATATTGTTGTTAAATAATTGCTTCATTGAACTCTGAGAATCCCTGACCATTGTTATGGAAGATCGTGACAAGAAAAAAGTTCAATTTTCATAGTTGGGAGAGAAAGTTATTTAGTTGGATAACTAACAAGAGGATAGATTCACTTAGATAATGTCTCAGTGGCACCAAGAGTTAGAGTTCGACACTATAGGAACAAGCGAGGCATAAATCAAATCCATAACTAGAGTGGTGAGACAAAGTCAAAGCTAGAGTGGCGAGCCAGAGTTAGAGCTAGAGTTGAAATCCATGTTCCAAAGAGGCTAATATGTGGCAAATTGAATTAGAGCTTCAGTAATGTCAAAGCTTTTGGTCACCATAAAGGATCTCAATGGGGGGTATGATCTAAAATGGATATGAACAAGATGAATGGTTACTAAATATCATCACACAAAAACAATTTGACAATTAATGAGGGTTGAAACAATAAAAAGGCAATGCAAGCAAGAACAAAATAGACGAGAGAAAAATAAAGGATTAAATAAAAAGTAAAAATAAACATAGAAGAGAATAGGCAAGGATGCAATAGAGCTTGGCTATGATTATTGAATGGCCATAGATCCACGAGGTACAATATAACATGATATTGTTGAAATAAATAGTAAGCAACCATTCAAAGCTAGTTTCCCCATTTGTTTTTGTAGGGTAAATACCGTGTCATGATGTTCTAGTTTTCTCTATGATTGTGATGTAAATTATGTGTTAAATTATCATTGTTTTTACATGTTTTTAATATGATGTTCTTAGTTGTATTAATGGTTGCAATGGAGAATTGCAAGTTACATTTATGTTGGTTTTTACTAAAAAATTCATTATTTTTCTAAGTACCTATGAGAATGTAGACAAGTCTAGAATAATATTTGTCCATTCCATTTTGAATTTGACACCAAGGGTTGTTGTAAACTAACGATTTCAATTATTTAGCTAAATTACAAATTATGTCCCTAAAGAACGAGAAGTTGGTGTTTGTTGAGGCCATTGACATTTGAGATAGGCTTGTATGTAACATTTCAAATTTACTTGAGGCCACACAGTGTTTCTATTGAGGCCACACAGTGTTTCTCTTCCAATGTTTCTATTGAGCTACATGGCCTGAAAAATACTCATGTAAGAAATAAAGACTCATGTAGCTCGACCATACTTTCACCACTCATTCTTTTTCTAAGACTTGTGTGGTGAATTGCTACAAATATAAAGCATCATAAACAAATGGGAACAAAAATCACTAGAGGAATATTTATTTTCATGGATAGCTTATGAGTCTGAAAATGCATACAAGGCTTTCATAAACAGCAAGGGAAACTATTATGCCATCATCCCTTCTTAGTTAAGAAGGAAAATTTTCCTAATACTCAAGGTTTCACTCAAAATTCTTCAATTTTCTAAATACAATCTTTAATGGCAATACATCTCCATTAGACCAATATTCCTTAGTTTTTTTCCTAAGCTTAAGCGTGGTCTACTTCAAGCGTTCATTTTTTTTCTATCATAACTTCACCACATTCTTTAACATCTTCATAGACATCAGTCAATAATATACCCAATTCCTAAGCTACCAGAAATGAGAAATGGCAAAAAGAAAATGGGGGAAGATGGTTTCAGGGTAAAAACTAGTCTCCCCCAACTAACAACTTACACTCTGCATATTATCTATTTAATTTAGTGGGTTTCTTTTCACCCCTATCAACTCATTCTCCAAGGTTGAGGCCTTACAATTAT
>LPNX010200945.1:33788-49148 GCA_001517045.1 Pseudotsuga menziesii
TTTCTTATTCTCCAGATCCAAAAATCATGTATAATTTTTCAAATTTAAAGAAAGACATGTTTGCAAGCTAACTGTCATAATTATACAGAGCTTTGATTGTCCACCACTCTTAGAATTTGGGTTTGAACAAAAAAAGATTTAGATTATAGCTGATGAGATCACAACTAAAGGATGCACTTTGCGAACTAAACAACATTACAACCTATCAAGCAAGCCTTCTGCTGCGGAGCTCCATATATGATGTTATCTGCAACTGTCTAATGCTGCAGATTTTAGAGGACTTGGAGGAAGCAGGAGGAGCGTTGTTTTCCTTTTTCTGAAGAGAAAAAACAGATCCTTATGAAAGTGTTGACAAGTTGAAAATTGTTGCCAATAATATGGACATTCAGCAGTCAGAAGGTCGCGTTACATTTTCTGCGAAGGAATTTAACATTTTTATTAGTAGCTTGGAGTATATACTGAAGAATTACAGCCTGAAACTACCAACCGATGTTATGGGAAGCTTCATTTCTTCACCGGATTTTCAGCTTGATATAACTATGGATTGGGAATGTGAGTCTGGGAACCCTCTTAACCACTATTTGTATGCACTTCCCAGTGAACATGACCCACACAAAAATGTCTACAATCCTTTCCATTGTACATCACTTTCACTACGCTGGAATTTTTCTTTGAAGCCCTCCTATCCTATGACACCAGTAGAAGAAGCTCACTCTTCTATGGGACATGCACACAGGGTCGGTAACAAGGTGAAAACTCAGGTTGCCATTCCTGCTAGAAAATCAAATACAGAAAGGAATCCCTATGGTTCTGCTTCAATCACCCTAGAAAATTGGTTGTTATTTCAATGGGTGTTCCAGCAATGAATTTGGGTGCCCATAATTTAATTTGGATTTTTAGATGGTGGAATTTGTATTATAATCCTCCTCATAAAATTCGTTCGTTTTCTAGATGGCCTAGTTTTGGAGTGCCGAGATTGCCCAACTCAGTAAATTTATCCCTGGGATGGCAGTAAGGCCCGGCTGCCCCAAACTTGGAAAAAAAAATAGCAAAACAGTTTCCAGAGACAAATGTGTAAGGGATTCCTTCTACCTCAATGGCCCTGCGAATTTTTTCTTTGGTAGCAAATATGGTCTTTACAGGCTCCACTGCATGATTCCTATCAACGTTATTCCCGAACTCGGATGGAGAAAAGCTCTTAATGGTTCCAACCTCCTTAATGGCCTTGATAATATTCAGCTGATCCGTCAGCTGTGGTCCCTTTACAGCCGAGATAACTACATCAACTTTCTTGATTGCCTCCACGAGACTTGCGTGGTCCTCCAGTGATCCATGGAGTATAATAGCACCTAAGGCCGTGAAGGATTCCAGAAGCTTAGCCTTCTCAGCATTGGAAGCGGTGGACTCTCTAACAAGAAGGAATGTGGGATGGCTGAGAGAAAGGATAGATTTGGCTATATGACAACCAATGTAGCCTGTTCTTCCGATGATCAGTATCCTGCTGCTGTATCAGTGACTAGATAGCTAGAATGGGAGACCTCCATGACCGCAACCTCATCGGCTCGTTTGGTGGAGGGGCTCACGATCTGGCGGGAATCGGGATTGGCTTCATTTGAATTCACCAAACCAGATCAAATTCACTACACCATTAATGAGATTAATGTGGCCGACGATTACGGAGCTGAATGGAGACGACGGACTGAGCACTGACCCTAGGACGGGACTTCTGATGTCAGATCGAATTTCAGAAGGAGGACTGGGCGCGACGGCGAACAATATACCCTGATGTGATTTCACTGAGGTGCCAGACTCCGGACGCCGGGAATTCTTGACAGTGATGATGGTAGACGAATTAGTCTAACGCCGGGCGAAATCGTCGACCCGTTAGACTACTCCTTTTAAAACTCATGTACGAAAAAGGGCGACCTTGGTGTTGGTTAAGTCAGCAAACCTGGCTCAAGCTGCGCTCACTTAATCGCCATGTGCCAAGGCTAAAAATATCGTGGAGGCTTACTGTAATTCATGGCATCGCATGGGGTACAAAAAAGAGCGACCTCGGTCTTGGTTAATGTTGGAATATATTAAACCCACTCACAACTTAGGATAAAATAATTAATCATTATTGATTAATTATTCACCCACTAGCTTAATTAGGTGGCACCTTAAAGTCAATGCATGCCATCTATATCCTAGGAATGAGTTATTTCTGATTCTGGGTTCATCTAGAATTAGTATGCAGGACCTTATAGCAGATTCTGCTTTTTTCTGCTTTTTCTGCTTTTTCCTGCTTTTCTATGGATAAGATAAAAGCTAGTCAACTAGGAAACTGTGAGCTTTTGTTTCCAACCCATCCTCCATTAGTTTTTCTCCATTTTCTAGGATTAGCATGTTATTTCCATCTCCTTGACAACTCACTCATGCTTTTTCCAACTCGTGAGGTCCTTGATAGATTTAGCAAGTGCTTTATCCACCTATGGGGGTTTGCTATATTTGGGTAAGTCAGCCTTTTTGAGCTTTATGAGTCGTTTCCATACAATTCGAATTTCCTATGAGGGAAGATCTATTTATTTACTCTATTATTCATAATTATTCAATGGAAGGATACACACCAATATTCATCTCTTCATTCATGTGATTCAGTCTCTTTTCTTCTCTCTTATTTTCCTGTGTATGCTTGTGAGAATTCTTAGTAGCAAGATATATTTCCTGTGCTTATTTTTAGCATCATTGCACATAGCATTGATCTATTATTTCTACATGGTATCAGAGCTACAAGGTTGATCAAGTTCTACAAAGTTGAGGAGCGCTTCTAGTCTCCTATCCCTCTTTGAAGAAGAGCTTGTCTAGCTTACAAGATTTTCTCCTAGTTTGTTTTGCAGGTTGCAGAGAGTATCTCTTAGAGAATATCAACAACTTCAATATGGATTCAAAAGTTCCTCTACCATCTCCTTTCAACTATGCTGATTGGAATCCAAAGATGAGTGCATACTTGAAGAGGCAATGTCTCTTTGATGTCTCGATTGGTGCATTGAGTGAACCTGAGTCTTATGAAGAGAAGATTGATTGGATAAATAATTGTGATAGAGATTATGGAATTATGTGTTTGGGAATGTCTCCAAATATATATCATCTCATAGATTCTACTGAATTTCCATATGAGCTTTGGAAAATTTTGGACAAAGCTTTTGGTTTGCAGGAAATCGAAGATGAAGCATGGAGCGAACCTAGCATCTCCTCTTGTTCTCTCTCTCAAGATTTCTTGGCCTCTACATTCTTTGATGAAGTTGATTATGATGAAGAAGTTTCTCATACAGTTCATGTTGCTGCTGCCCTATTTCATTCGAATGCTTCCTCCTTCAATGAAGAAGCAAATATTGAAGAGCCATCTTTTTCTGTGTCTCTCGAAGGTGATTTTTCTTCTTGTGATACTATTGATGAAAAAGAAGTAACATATGGAGCTGCTGCTGATATTGATTATGATCCTATAACCCATTCATTGTTCTATAAATCTCCTATCTTAGATTCTGAGATCTATGTGCCGGATTCTTCACACCTCTTGCATGCCTCTCTCATTGATGGTGCGCAACCCAGTGACTTCCAGGATGTTTGCTTAGCCACATCAAGCCTTATTTGTGTCATACCACTTACCTTACTTGATCTCATGAGCTTCAGCATATCCTTCTTTGATCTTGGCATCAATACTCAGAGCCTTCTTGAAGATTGTGAACATCTCATTCTGCCCATCCATCATTCATATTTTTACACTTATCAGTTTTTCCCAGTTGCTCATAATTTTCCTAGTCTAGCCCTATATCCTCATGGAGCCATTGAATACTTTGTCCGTACTGTTCCATATGTTAATATTTCTGATATATCAGAGTTTTATCAGCCTCATATCAGATCTATACAGGTGCTACATCAGATTGGAAGATTGACATGTGATTCACATCACAATTTTGCAGCTATTCAGGGAATTGGGTGTGAAATAAATTGCCTTATTTTTTGTACTCTTTGGGAAGGAGTATGCACAAATCTCTTTTCCATTTCAAATTATGTTTGCAGATCAGAGTTTGACAGTAGAAAGAAGCTTCATTCTCCTACTTCATCAGTTGATGAGATACAAGGAGTCTCTCCTCTTCCTTCTTGCAGGTTCTACACTCCAGCACATGATCATGGAGTTCATGATTTCTTCAGCAAGTCCTTCATCCAGAAGCAGTTCAGTCAGCTCATTAAAGTGAAGATGAAGATATGTTGAAGACATATTTCAAATTTTGTGCCTTGTCCTATCTTGAGGGAGGATTTTTCCCGTGTGGTTTTGCCTCTTTCCTCACTTTTCTGGACATAATAATTGTAAAAGGGTGACCATAGCCTTGTTGCTGGGCCCTATATGCATCCATATGCATCCATATTTTTTTGTCATACCATCATAAAGTCAGACTTATAGGGGGGTGTTGGAATATATTAAACCCACTCACAACTTAGGATAAAATAATTAATCATTATTGATTAATTATTCACCCACTAGCTTAATTAGGTGGCACCTTAAAGTCAATGCATGCCATCTATATCCTAGGAATGAGTTATTTCTGATTCTGGGTTCATCTAGAATTAGTATGCAGGACCTTATAGCAGATTCTGCTTTTTCTGTTTTTTCCTGCTTTTCTATGGATAAGATAAAAGCTAGTCAACTAGGAAACTGTGAGCTTTTGTTTCCAACCCATCCTCCATTAGTTTTTCTCCATTTTCTAGGATTAGCATGTTATTTCCATCTCCTTGACAAGTCACTCATGCTTTTTCCAACTCGTGAGGTCCTTGATAGATTTAGCAAGTGCTTTATCCACCT
Source organism: Pseudotsuga menziesii (assembly GCA_001517045.1). NCBI lineage: Eukaryota > Viridiplantae > Streptophyta > Pinopsida > Pinales > Pinaceae > Pseudotsuga > Pseudotsuga menziesii. The sequence continues at coordinate 38,632 of LPNX010200945.1, forward strand.
ATGGGGGTTTGCTATATTTGGGTAAGTCAGCCTTTTTGAGCTTTATGAGTTGTCTCCATACAATTCGACTTTCCTATGAGGGAAGATCTATTTATGTACTCTATTATTCATAATTATTCAATGGAAGGATACACACAAATATTCATCTCTTCATTCTTGTGATTCAGTCTCTTTTCTTCTCTCTATTTTTCCTGTGTATGCTTGTGAGAATTCTTAGTAGCAAGATCTATTTCCTGTGCTTCTTTTTAGCATCATTGCACATAGCATTGATCTATTATTTCTACAGTTAAGTCAGCAAACCTGGCTCGATCTGCGCTCACTTAATCGCCATGTGTGTGTTGAGGCCTGGAAATTCGCAGGCGGCAACAGTAAGGGATTCTCCCCAATCAGCGTTCCCAACTAGCCCGCTGACTGTTTGGTATAGGGAATTCGTCCGGTTTGCGGTCCGGCTACCGTAGGTCAAAGTAACACAAAGGTTTACCGGTTGCGGCCCGGTCCACTGGAATTTGTCTTTTGACTTAATTGTATGCAATGCATATGCCTACCTTAACCACGCAGGGTGATAAAGATGCAGGGAACGACACAATGTGCTGCGCAGGTTCTTACCTCTCGTCTTATGTTCACAACACCTAAACCACATGTGCAATCAGGAAATCAAACAACTAACAGTCTAAACACCTAACTATCTATCCCCGGGGAGCCAAAAAAGATTATTAATGAGTAATGCATCATCTCCATGTATGATAAACACAATTACATGTAGCTGATATTTTTGTCTACAACACATGAACCAGAATATATTCTAACAATTAGATAGCTAACTGTTATATGAAACACAAGCATTACTCTAAATGAATTTTCCACAAACAAATCAGAAACCATTCAACAAGACATAAGTCACCGAGTTAGAACGATCTCACGATTATGGACACAAGCCGAAAAAACAAAGTAGTTCATCTTTTCACCATCCATTTCGTAGCGTTTGGAAACTTCACATATCTTTCTCCAACATGCAAACTAAAATTTTTATTGCAAAAGGAAGTAGTTCTTCTTACAATAGTTCCTCCAGTCTTACTGGGAAAAAGCCCTTTCTTTGTCTACCTTCCCTAGTTTTATACAAAAAGCAAAATTGGTTGGGTTGCCCAAAGTGACCTTTGGGCTCCCCAACGTTTCAATTTCCTACAACCTTTTACAAATTATTTAAATATACAAAGTTTGACCGGTCCTTCTCATGAGGAGGGTGCCGCTTGGTCTTCCAAGAACTTTCTCCATGCTGCTGCTTCAGCAGCGAGACTCTCAAACAAGCTAGGTTCCAGAAACTGAATTTTCAGCTCGAATTTGTCAGCTTGCTTCCGAATGGCCTCAATTCTGGCCGGGTTCAACCGTACCTGTTCCTCCAAGAGATGTACACTAATGGCCGAGTGGCCTATTTCATTTCTGAGGATTTGTTCATCAATAGCACTGATGCATTGCACTTTGGCTTCCTCATCTTGTTGCCTTTTCTGCAACATTTCTGTGAATGCATCATGAGTTGGGAACTCTTGTAATCTCTCCCCAGCTTCTGCCTGACAACGATTGTACGCGACCAGGGCTCTTCTAAAGAATTCGGAGCATGCTCCCTTTGTTTTCTTGACATTCTTCTGAAAATCTTCTGCAGTGTTGACGGCAAATTCTATCAGGTCATGGTCCCGTTTCAAAGCTTGTTTATCTTTGACTACTAGCTCAGCTGGGACTTCTTTGTCATCCTCCATTCGGGTTATCCTTGAAGTCAGTACTTCAAGTATGTCTTGCGACCTGTCCACAAAATAAGAAGCTGTGTCTAAAATTTCATCCAGTCTGCCATCGATCTGGAGGACCTGACACCTTTCCTCCTCTAGAGCATTCTGCAGGTGCAGCACCTTAGCTTTCTGAGCTAAGATGTGATCTTTAACTGGCTGCAGATCGACCTGCTGTGCCTTTGCTGATTCTAGCTGCTTCTCCAGCTCCTCGACGCCCTCAGTATTGGATTCATATATGATATTTTGCTGCTCCATCAGGTCTTCCATTTTTACTCTTAGCTGCTCCTTTACATCCTTTAAATTTTGAATCTCTTGTTGTGCTTTACTCAGGGCTTCTTGTGTTGTTTCTCTCACCTGGACTTCTTGCTGAATGGTGTGGATTTCACCTTTTGTGGCCTCCATTTCTTTAAGCACATGCTCATATTTTCTTTTCATCCTATTTCCATCTTCTCTTTCCTTCTTGAGGGTGTCCTTCAGCTGGGCGGAGGTTTTCTTGGTCAAATCTATCTCCTTCATCATTCGATCTACATTATCCTCTGTAGCGTCTATTGCTGCCCTGCCAGCCCTTATGTCAAACCTTGGATCTTTATCCGTCCCGACCATTACAGCTTTATCAGTTATCATGGTACTGGTCATTCCTTCGGCCCCTATCTTTTGCTCAGTTCTCCTCATAATCCTTTTGGTAGCCCTGTCATAGTATACTGTGCTAAAATCAGGGACTTCCTCCCCCCTTTTCTGCTCGAAGGGCACTAGCTGTAGCATAGGGGTTAAAGGGATGATGGTAGTGGAAATTTGTAAGGTCTGTATCTCAGGGTTTTCCTCACCCTAACTTTGCTCTGTTTGTGACTCAGGGACCTGCTGTTGTGTCAATTCTGTCTTTTCAGCTTCCTGTTTTCGAAGCTCTCCGTCCAGCTTTCTCTGGGCTTCCTCAGCTGCTTGTTTAGCAGCTTCCTCTGCTTCTCTAACTGTTTCCTTTGCTCTTTCAGCTGCATCCTGGGCAGCCTTCCTCTTTTCCTCTTCTCCTTTCCGGTGCCATTCCGCAGCCTCCTCTTCTAACCTCCGAGCCTCCTCTCTTATTCTTTGGGCTGCTTCTTCAGCCTTAGCCTGCTCAGCCTTCTCTTGTTCAGATCCTTCCCCACCCTTGGTGGAGTGCTTCGGTTTGAACCTCTTACTGAGTGCTGTCATGTTCGGGGCTCTTCTGAACACGGATTCATCTTTGTCGAAATGATGGGTGTACTCATAAAACACCTTGTGCTTTCTGCAATGCTCAGCCATTCTTTCATGAGTGTCATTTCTCCTGAAGGTCATCTCCCCAAAATGGAACTTTTCTAGTTCCTCTATAAATTCAGGAGCTTGTTTTACATTGGCGAAACTATGGCTGCCTAACTTAAATGGTAAGGAAGGATAGGCAGCCTTCTTCTTTGAAAATAAGAAATGACCAACTCCGTCAATAAATACCTGTCTAACAGCCTCCTTATGGATGATATAATCTGTTGCATACTTGGGCAACAGATAAGGTGTCTTTGACCCACCAAACATTCTCAGATACATTCTGTTTTCTGTCAAGAAAAAATCACCGTATTCATCTATTACCTGCATGGCTTCTTTAGACATGCAGTCACATTCCTTTTGGAAGACAAGAGTGTGCAGAGGCATGATAAAATGCTCACATATTTCTCGGTAGTAACTATGGTATTGATGAGCCCCCAGTGGCTTAAAGGCTGCATATACGGGCATTCTGTTCCTGTCCCAAACACATTTGAGCCCGGGGAAGGGCTGGTGGCATATTATGCAGTCAATTAGGATCGAGCTCATATAAAACTCGTATTTTTTCTGTTGTACTCCTCCTTTTACTGCAGCTATACAAGAAGATAGGCTGCTAGATACCAAGCCGGACCAGTTAAAAATGGTCCCTTCAGTGGACACATAGAACATCAGGGGTATCCTTTCGAATTTGAATAACCTGCCATTGGCCCTCCCGAAGATCCTATTCAACATTAGAGCTATGAATCTGTATGGGGGTCTAAGGGTGGCGGTGTCATAATCTTCAGTAGCTCTATGTCTATAGAGCTTCCCTGGTAATAGCATTCTCCTCATGGTTTCTATCAAATCCATCCTGAGATTGTCCAACCACTCATTGGACAAGAAAACTTGAGGCTCAGGTAGGTGGTAGGCTAAGTCTACATATCCAGGGCTAAAGGAAGCATAGCCCTGACCTTCAACATTACAGATAAGCATTGAGCCATGGTTTGTGTGTGGCAAGATCCACCTCATCAACTCAGCACACGGAAACATCTCAGGCCTGGTGGAAACCTTCATAATTGCAGATTTTTCTATGTTTGCGTAGATGTGTTCCTCCTCCAGGCCCATATCTGGGACTTCCCTGCAGGAAATCAGTCTGTGTATGTCTCCCCACTTATACTCAGGGTCCACCCCTGTGACACACTGTGTATCCTCATATATGTACTCAGTTGGTAGGACGACCTCTATTGCTGTTTGCTCTTCTACCACAGGGGCCTTCTTTTTCTGTCTTCTAGACATTTTGAGATCCTCCTGCAATGTAAACATCATGATATTAAACAATTCAAATTTGTGAACATTAAGAAGTGGTTTGTTCTTTTCCATTGTCTATGTGACTATAATGATCTCAGATGTAGGTTCTTCAAATTGAAGGATTTGAACTAGTCATGCAATCTCTTGAGCTGTGCTGTAGTCTTATATCAGTGTGTAGGTGGGAAAGCAAATCTCACATGTATGCACAACCAGTCTATATAATGACTATCCAAAAATATCATCACAAAGACTCAGATTATTTCTGCGATATAACAAGCAAGGTCCCAATGCTGCGGGATTAAAATTAGAATTATTTATCCCATGGCCTATTAAAAAAAATGATTTCAGAGGATGCCATTTAAATAAATGATATGCGATGCAAGTGCATAATTCTCAAATGCAGGGTACATGATTGCAACAGATTCGAATTTAAGCATGGCTCTACGGTAAAACTCATGTTATCGCGGGTATGGATTTACATAGCTGCGACTATAAACCCCAGGCATCCAAAACAAATCGTCGCACAGGGGAACCCCATCAGCGCCATTACTCATTCTACCCCAACTTCTAATAATAACTGCGGCACGGCCCTAGGGCTTCACGGTGACCGATAATAGCAAACTGCGCAGCGCGGAGGCTAAAGTTAGGGCTCGAGGAACAGGGAATCGAACAGCTGAGCGTCTATTGTAGAAATTCGGCAGAGACCCCATCCAAATGCTTCAAGGACCTCATCAAAACAAGAAATGACCTAGGTACAGGCGGCGTTACGGCCGCCTGCACCTCGTCTCCCTCCACTGATTTAAGGCGAAACAAAACGGCCGCGGGTAATAACGAGGGTTCTATAAGACAAAAACTCCCCCTCTCCAACCACAGCAGCTATTTAACCCCAAAATAATGGAAGATAAAACACGGGCTTAAAAGAAAGGAAAACTCCCCCCTCTCTAGACACAACGACGGTCGAAACGGATAGGTTAAGCGCGAGCTTTTCAAAGCAAAGGTACCCTCCTAAAGAAGAAACGGGCGCAAACCACAAAGGAGAAGGCTATGGCAAACTCAGCCGTGGGTATAAAAACCCCGTTTGTGAGTGAAACGGAACTACGGGCCGTAAACACAGTCACCCCCACCAAAACCAAAACTGTCCAGCTTGAAACCTGAAAAACACTAGGAAAGGGAATACGATCCTACCTGGCAGGGATGCACGGCTGCTGTGGCGACAACAAAGAAGCTCTCAACCGACATCTGGATGAAGGTACGAGCACGGGGTTCCACCAAATTCGCGAGTTCGATAGCGTTGACAGCTCGGGCGCAACAAATAACGATAAAAACCCAAAACGCGCCTCCCCGTATATATAAAACCTCACAGGTGTGACCAGTCGACTCAGTCGGGGCGGACCGGAAAGCTATATCGGGCGACACAACTCAGCCCTCACCCGCAACGGAGGACCATCCTCATCATTAAAACACCCACAACGGCAAACATAAGTCGTGTTATCAAGAGCTGCAGTCGGGCGACAGCAAATACTTTGGTCGGACGACCAGGAGCTCTGCGCCCCCCGCAACGGCGGATGCAACGAGGAAGTCAACACTCCACAAGGCTCTGATACATGCAGTCGGCAATAAACGAAAACTCCGGATCTCCCGACAATCCGCAACAGCGGAGACGTAGGTTTTTATCCCCCTCCGACGCGGAATGAAAACGCATCCACAGCCCTAAAGAAAAGTCCACTACCCGCCACGGCAAAACGAAAATACCAACCCCCGAGACAGCCCGGCGCACACAATGACAACTGAGATCCGAAGAAGGCCTGCAACGGCGGGGGGAAACAAAACAATCAAGTTCCTGAAGACATCCGCAACGGCAGGGCGAAAAAGAGCAACAATCATGTTTCCGAAGCCACCCGCAACGGCGGGGTGGAAAAGAAAAGAATGGGCTGAAGAACACCCGCAACGGCGGATCGTCCAAAAGAAAAATCCTCCCGATCCAAGAAAACTTTGCAACGAAGGCTTTAACAAGTTTTGTAAAACATCAAGGTGCTCTATTTAAGGTGAAATTTAAGGCATGCAATAAGGAAAACCAAGCGAATTGTGGCAATCGAAATGTCTGGGAGACGCTTTAAAAACCAAAAACCAAAATCAAATAGGCTGCAAACAAGAGGAAATCTGACTAATTCAAAGTAAAGGAGGGTCCCAAATTTTTTGAGTTTTGGGAAAATGTTGCAGCTGCAACAATTGGCGACTACCTGGTGAACCCCAGATCTCTGGATCAACTTTCTTTCTAAGCTTGAAACTGCTTGAATTAAAACTGAAATCTTGTAGACATGCCTTCCTAAGCCAATCTGATTATGCATCACAGTCATTTTAAGAAGCCTCTCTTTTCGGGAAAGGGTAGCACCAGCAGTGTTTCAGGTCTGAATAACTATTGGGAGGCCAAAATAAATGGATTTCATTTTACCTGCCCTTTGAGGTTTACAGCTTCGACACCACAGGATTTTGACAGAAAGTGAACAGTATTACCATTTTGTACTTTTGCTTTCTGAACTTTAGTTCATTGATATGAGTCCTCCTGCGGGCCCTTCTTACTAAATTTTTTAAATTCAGGATCCTCTATCCCATAGTATCCTTTTGTGTGAATGATACATTTTATATTTCAACTCACGGACAGAGAGGATCTTGTGGCCATTCGTTACTTTATGCTTTTGAGACTTTTTTTTTTTTTTTTGTAGCTTTGCTCAGACATGCTTTATCCATTTGGAAGAAGTGACTCTTAAGAGATTTTAGCCCTTTTCTAAATTAATGGCATGGGATCATTTATATATGATAAACTGTCTCACTCTGTTTCCATCCCGCGGGTCTAGTGCTGTCACCCCCTTGGGTGTTTAAGATGTGAGATGGATGGAGCCTCTAAATAGTACTTCAGACCTTTTTTTAATTCTGAGTTATTTACAGGGATTAAGTAAGACTTCAAATGAGTGCATTGCCTGTCAGGAATACAACTGCTAGAAGATTATTTGCACTTTAAAACACAGTCCTCTTGCTCAGGATGTTAGTTAATACAGACCTCTGACGTTTCCATTGCATCTAAAAGTTTGCCTCTTATTCAAAAACAAAAGAAAACAAGTAATTAAAGAAAGAAACATTAGAGTACCAAAACCAAGGAAGCATTTAGCATTAAGAAAACAAAACAATTTATTTATGTACAAAAGAAAGAAAATCAGCAAAACAAAAATTCACCCATCCCAAAATTGTCAGATTTAAAGAACAAGGAATGAGCGTGATTTCAGATCTGAATTGTCTAACCATAGTCCAGCTGTGCAGTTATTGAGATAGAACCCATATCTAAAATTCTGCAATCATTTCTTTCAGCCTGAGGGAGTTGAAGGAGCTCAGGTTGAGTGTCTTTTCTAAGACTGGCCCCTTTTGAGAAGTGGTGTTCTAGCTTGAGCTCAGTAAGATAGTTTCCCAAAACAGAATCAGCAGATTCGTTTTCCTCCCCCAACTTAGTGACATTATTTTTCATAAAAGGATCTCTTAGAATCTTAATCAATTTTGGGCTGCCCTTCTGGGGTAACCACAAATGAGACCAATCTGAAGCAAAGTATCCGTTTAGTCTCGCTGTCCAATCTCTATTTAGAATCATCCCATAACCATCAGGAATGTCTGCTACTATGATGTCAATGTAATGGCATATCCTTTTGTTTGCAGACGGCTGAATCATCACGTTCTTCATCTCTCCTACTACCTTGACACTAGTTTTGTCAAGTTGTGTGACATCCCAAAGGGTAGGCTTTATCTGTCCATTGAGTTTTTTGCAAACTATCAGAGGCATAACATTCATGGATGATCCAGAATCTACCAAACAATTATGGACATTATGATTTAGAATTTCAAGATTCACAAGGAAAGGTGGAGCGCTGGTCTTCATTGTCTTGATGAGCTCAATCTTTTCTTCTACTGGTTGATTAGTTGGGGGTAGCTCCTCTTTTAGCTTACCAGTTGTGCTTTCTTCGTCATCTTCTACTAGTTTGGTAAGTCTAGTGGGTGGCTCTGTTTCCTGTTTGCCATGAATATCTTTAGGTGGGTCATCTTTAGCCCCTATATCAGCCTGCCCCTTTATCTCCTCTTGCAAATCCTGCACCTTTGACATTATTGCATTGTTATCAATGGCCGGGTTCTCATTTTTTGTGGTTGTAAGTGTATGCTGAGATTGGAGAGCATTTTCTTCTATGTTAAACAGTGAAACTCCATTCCATGAGAACATAGTATCATCTTCTTTCTTTTCTACAGTCTGTTGCCTCTTTTCTCCCTCACCACTATGCCTAGTCAATTCTGGGTCCAATAATTTATTCATCACCCGTGTCATTGAATGTATCCATTGAGGACATCTCTTCTCAGAGTGGGGTTGTTGATGAAAAGTACAGAAATTATCTCCTCCTATTTCTGTTATGTTTATTGAGGCCATGCTTGGTGGTGGGACCTGCCATTGATTATTATCTTCTTTCTTTGGAATGTATGGTTTATTGGTTGTCTGAACATCCCTTTCTTTTTCCAATTCTACAAGTTGGTTGGACAGCTTCTGAAGCACTTTCATCATCTCATGATAATCATGTGGTTGATCTTCTTTAGACAGCAATGAGTCTCTTTTTTCGATGGTTTTCCCTTCAACCAAGTCAGGATAGTCCTCTATACTCTTACTTTCAGCCTCTACTCTCTCGGCCTCTTGATAAGTTTCCACCAATGTAGGCTTGACTTTCATTTTGGTGAACATAGCCAGCTCGGGTCCTAGGGCTGAGGTATAATACTCACTTAAGACTTTATCTGAAGGTCTGTCCACAACAGAATTTTTTTTTAAGTACAGTGAAAATCTTTGAGTGAAACTTCGTACCTTCTCATTCTTCTCTTTCCTCAACAAACCAAGCCCTTTCATCAACGAGGCATGAGTCTTCTGGATTGTGTATTTATTTCTAAAAATTCTTTCAAAAGTATCCCAATCAAGAATGGAATTCACAGGTAGTCCAAAATACCAGGAGGCTGCTGATCCTTTCAGAGTATGAGGAAAAAGCCTGCACACTACGTCTTCATGCTCTTCAGCCCTTAGCCCTTCTAGTGCCAGGTAAAATATTTGAAGGTGATCATCTACAGCAACATGGTCCACAGGGTCAAACTTAGGTAAAAGCTTGTCGAAGGCTTGAGGAAAATTGTGTAAAGGAGGAGTCAAGTTTAGAGGCGACCTAGCTCTCCAAGCTGGCAAAGGGTTAGGTTGATTACCGGCCATGCGTCCAAGCAAACAAGCCACACTAGGAAAACAGGGTTTAAAGGATAGGACAAGAAATCCAAACCTGGGTTAGGTTGGAAGCTCCAAAAATATGCTGGTAGGGTAGTCTCGGGAAAATAAGTTCCACGGCCAGCCTTTCTGGCGGCCCTCCTTCTAGCGCCAAAACTGTTGAGGCTTGGAAATTCGCAGGCGGCAACATTAAGGGATTCTCCCCAATCAGCGTTCCCAACTAGCCCGCTGACTGTTTGGTATAGGGAATCCATCCGGTTTGCGGTCCGGCTACCGTAGGTCAAAGTAACACAAAGGTTTACCGGTTGCGGCCCGATCCACTGGAATTTGTCTTTTGACTTAATTGTATGCAATGCATATGCCTACCTTAACCACGCAGGGTGATAAAGATGCAGGGAACGACACAATGTGCTGCGCAGGTTCTTACCTCTCGTCTTATGTTCACAACACCTAAACCACATGTGCAATCAGGAAATCAAACAACTAACAGTCTAAACACCTAACTATCTATCCCCGGGGAGCCAGAAAATATTATTAATGAGTAATGCATCATCTCCATGTATGATAAACACAATTAAAGGTAGCTGATATTTTTGTCTACAACACATGAACCAGAATATATTCTAACAATTAGATAGCTAACTGTTATATGAAACACAAGCATTACTCTAAATGAATTTTCCACAAACAAATCAGAAACCATTCAACAAGACATAAGTCACTGAGTTAGAACGATCTCACGATTATGGACACAAGCCGAAAAAACAAAGTAGTTCATCTTTTCGCCATCCATTTCGTAGCGTTTGGAAACTTCACATATCTTTCTCCAACAGGAAAACTAAAATCTTTATTGCAAAAGGAAGTAGTTCTTCTTACAATAGTTCCTCCAGTCTTACTGGGAAAAA
>LPNX010200950.1:0-25222 GCA_001517045.1 Pseudotsuga menziesii
TAGCATTCTTATGCATTTTATGTTTTCTACTCCTCCCGAGTATAGCTTAAGGGGGGGTGTTGGAGACATTTACCACCATACACACTCATTTTGGTCAATTTTTCCTAGTTAAATCACTATCCTAAGTTTTATTGACTTAATTGACATAAGAGGAGCATTGGATGACATCAGCATGAGCACACCCATGCCTACCTTCAATCAAGGAGGCTAACTTAACCTTCTCCTACATTCGGGGAGGCTAACTAGAGCACTCTGAGGGTGATCTGAGGGCTAACTAATGGTTACAATCAGTTAAACAGAGCAGTGAAGGCTCCTTCCTTCATTAAATTGATTATTTAATGATTATTTGATGAACTGGAGTCAACAGGGGAGCCTCCAACCACTTCTGATGGTCAGTTACACTTCAGTGAACCTCATCGGGGTTCATTGGAGTCTTTGATGTGCTACCACTTGTTGGTTGGATTGCAGTGACATGTGTTTGAGCTACTTTCAGTTAGACTCAGTCATTTATTGCACTCTAACTTTAGTTAGGTCTCAATTGAGTCAATTAGGGTTTTGATCAATGGTTAACTTGAGTGTTCGCTATGGCTTACATTCAGTTAAGCTAGACTCACTCATTCAATTCAAATGACCTCCTTGGGAATTTGAATTGCTTTGGCATTCATGCTTCCATCATGATCATTGTATTGTATTATTCATTATTCATTGATTATACAGAGTTGCTACTTCCATTGCAGCACCATTTTGCCAATTTTATGATTATATGTCTGTATTCTTTGTGAGACTGTGTTTTTCAGTTCCTAGACCACTATGAGAAATTAATACCTACTTTCATACCAATATCTTTATAAATCACCAATTTCAATAAACTAAGATTTCAAGAAAAAAAATCCTCTTTGGTGCACACCGGTTAAGTCTCCAAAAACGTGGGATATCAAGTCCGACTACAAACCTTGGTGAAATAATTCAGAAGAAGAAAACCCAATGGTGGGGAGTACATGCCCCACAACTTCAAGCATGGGTTACAACTACAACATACATTGTCAAAATATTTGGTGGGAAAAAGATTACAACAAAATCACAAATCACTAAATTTAAGCCAAGATATGACCCTAACAAACACATTGAGGACTGCGAAAGATAATGGCACAAATTGGTTACAAAGATGATAGGGTATGGCCACACCTATTTCATGATACTCTTACATACCTACCCTATAAATGGTTCACGTTAGAGGAAGTGAGAGGTGATACTTTTAGATGGGAAAGCATAAAATAATTTTTTGTGAAATACTTTTCATTTGCACCAATAGAACTAGAAGTAGAAGTAGTTAGAACAGTTCAACACTTTGTAGAAGATTGAGTGGAAGAAAGTAACAAAGTCGAAGGTAAAAATAAAGTTGCCATAAGGTTGAATTTGACTTGTAATATAATCACATGTCAAAAAGAGTATTACATTACATGACTTGAGGCTTAAAATGAAAGTCTTTGGGGTAAAATCTTCATATGGCATAATGACCATTCAAAGGTTATCAAATACCTGAAAACTATATTCTGAATATATAAAGAAAGAAACCAATGAAGCCAAAGATAAAATCGGATTTCCTCCACATTATAATAAATTAAAGAAGGAGACAAGAAATTGGACAAGTCAAAACCCCCTTAACAAACGAACACATAAATACAAATCAAATAGGTAAACATCTCAATTGACGATCACCCAAAAGTGGCAAGAAGAGGTGACTATTGGTTGGAAAGATAGACTGTAGAGATTGTCGACATGTTGAAAGAATACTAAGATGTATTTGCATGGGATCACAAAAACCTTAAAGGATTGGTTAAGGAAATGGGTGAGATGAAAATAGAGTTGATCCCAAATGCTAAAATTGTTTACAAAAAACCCTACAAACTAGCACACAAATAAAAAGAAACAATTCAAAAAGAGATAGAAAACATGCTAACAACAAGTATTATATTTACAATTCGTAAATCAAAATGTGCCAGTCCAATGGTCACACAACCAAAGAAATATGATCCAAAAAGGATAAGATATGTGTCGACTTCTGAGTTCTTAACAACGTGACAATAACCAATTTGTTCTTGACCCAGTTCCTAGAAAAATTAATTAATAAAGTTGTAGGATACTAATGTTACTCATTCACGGATGGATTTTTAGGGTACAACCAAGTTCCAATAACAAAATAATATAAGGATAAAACCACATTGTGACAACATTTGGATCATTTGCATATATAATAGTTCCATTTGAATTGAAAACACCTTGGTTGTCTTCTTAATAATAGTTGTAAAAGCATTACAAGAATACAAACACACACACACACACATGTTATATACATACACACACACACATAAATACATTTATTTAGATAAAACATTTCACTTGGGAGAATTTCTCAAAATAGATGTGAAATTCAAGTGGAGTATAGAGTGTAATGAATCCTTTGAAACCCTCAAAAGGAAGTTGCTTGAAAAACCCATTTTACAATTTCCCAATTGGTTAAATAAGTGTCATGTCCACATAGTTACATCATAAGTTCATTCAGAGTTGTACAAGCACAACCTAGTGATGAAGAAGTACTTGACCACTTGAAGACTTATGCTAGTTAGAAGTTGAATAAATCAGAGAGGAATTATGCAACTAACGAAAGAGAAGGGTTACATATGTTTTTTTTTAACAAAATTTTCAGCATTATTTATTGGAAAATCCATTCAAATTCTATACAAAACATCAAGCATTAAAGTACTTAGTTAATAAACTATCTCATCAAGGACAAATATGTAGGTGGCTTTTGTTATTTCAAGAATTTGAATTTGAAGTTAATGTTTGACTTGGGAAAATAAATTTCAGTCCTGACCACCTGTCAAGAATTGAAACAAGAGAAGAATCGATTGAAATCAACGATGATTTACCAGACACCGATTTGTTTAAATCCAAATCAATACCAACATAATTAATAGAAAATTGCACAATTCTTACAAGAACGAAAGGAACGTCACGATTCAACAAAAGAGAAAAATAAAATCCTCATTACCAAGGATGCTCCCTTCACCCTTATAAATCGTTGCTTATATAAACTAGGGCCTTATGAAAAACTAAGAAGATGTTCCATGGAACATGTGAGAGACGATATAATACAAGAAGCAAATGCAAGACCTGTAGGAGGACATTTTCACTTAGATACAACAACCAAAAAAATACTATAAGCATGTATATGGTGTCCTTCATTACATAAAGACTATCAAAATTAAGTAAGCCAAGATACATTATTACATCAGTAGAGTATTTAACCGATAGGGCATAAGTAGAATCGATTGAAAATTGTATAAAATAAATAACAACTAAATTCATATATAACAATATAATCATGATATTTCATTGCTTGTTAACCCTAATAAGTGACCAAGGAACTCATTTTATGAATAAAACAATTTAGGTACTATTGAAAGAATTATTAGTCGGTCATATCAAAATTTATCCATATCATTCTTAGGATAATGGAGCAGTTGAAGCCTTTAACAAAAGACTAACCAAAGGGTTGACACAAATTTGTAACAATGATAGAGATAATTGGCATGACAAAGTACATGTTGTTCCCTGGGCATGCAAAACTACTAATAAAAGGTGGACATAACAATCTCCCTTCAAAGTTAGTCTCTGGTAAAAAAGTTATAATATGCTTACACTTTACATAAAATTTGGAAACAATAGAAAATGTACTAAAATAGAGGTGCTACCAACTAAAAAAATTGAAAGAAGGAAGAATGGAAACACTTCATGGCCATGATTAAATTAAAAAACAACAACAAAAAGATTGGCATGATAGAAATATAAGAAAGAGGGAATTTGAATTAGGAAGATTAGTACTTATGTATGATAGAAAAGTGACGGGGAAACCAAATAAATTAGAAACAATAATGGTTGGGACCCTTTGTGATTGAATACATAAAACCCAATGGAGTGGTCCAACTAAGAATATTACGAGGCCAATTCAAGAAAACAATTGATGGCTCCTGACTAAAGAGGTATCGGGCTTGAAAAACAAAGAAAGAAAATGATAGCTTTGTAGGAAGTTAGTAGTCGAATAAATTAGTTGAGTAAGAAATAGTTGAATAGGTAATCGAATAATAATACTTTAATTGAAAAATAAGTTATTCAAATAAGTTGGTTGAATAAAAGCCAAAAAGTCAAATCAATAGTTGATTTACGCATTAACTCCGTGATATGTTAATGGGTCATCCTACAAATAAACATTCACACGAGCACCCAGAGATCTCTCTACACTGAAATTCCTATAAATAATGAAGGGATTCAATAAAAAAATCACCAAGTGTTTACAAGAGCCAAGAATCATTAGAGAATATTTCACCTTGTAACTTAGCAACCATGCCACTAAGGATGAGAGGAATGGTTTCTCTAGGCGTATTCGAGCCAATAACAAAGAAGAAACATGAAAAAATACCCGAAACAGAGTTAGAATCCTGAATGACGAGAGTTCAACAAGAAAAGATGGAAGAATTGATTGGGATAAACATTAGCAGAACTTTCGAAAATGGGCCATAGTTGATGCGAAATGGAGGAATTATTTTATGATATTGCATAAATCAAAATTTTGAGGATACTTTGGTGCACCACTTGTTTGAAATTTCAAAGGATGGAAGGGGTAATCCACATAGTAATTACGATATCATGGAGGGAATATTTGGTTAGATGAGCATGTTCCTATAAAAACATCCCCGATTAGTGAAATTATGGGTTTACCAAAAATGGGGGCACCTATCACAAAAAAAAAACAATGCAATGGAGTGGATTCAAAAATTCACTGGGTCGATTACTACAAAGAAATCCAAAGGATTGGTTATTAGATAGGTCAAGGGAGAACATAGCAATGTTCAAGCTGATGCACCAAAATAAAAGACCTTCAGGATTTAAAATTATGTATTTTTTTAATAAATTTGTAAAATTTTGTTCATTTTCTTCGGGGGAAAGAAGGATTTGATGGTGAAGGAGATGTTCTAAGATCTAGTCGATCTAGCTGACGAGCGAGTAGAAATGACCAGTCGGTCGGGTTGGTCAATTGATCGAGCAATTATGGAAGTTGTAACTTGCTCCTGATTGTAAATATATATAAACATGAATATGAAAGACATTATGATGTAAGTAGTAGTGTTGCTAATATGATATAATAAGACTGTAACGTCCCCGACCCTCTGACTGGAGAAGACGACGCTACTAACACCAAACATACGAGCAAACAGCCCCATGAACATGAACAGGAATATAATGCTGAAATAAAAAGCTTAAACATAATCCATACTAAGATGCATAACCCTTCATATACATAGCGGAAGCAAACAAACATTCATTCAAGCATGCCACATGTTCATCATATTCATTAATCAGTAAATATAATTGCAGATACGAAATATTCAAGAATACTCATTTGACAAGGACTCGTCCTGCAACCAGCTACGTCGCTACAACGTTCCACCCAACCATAGGCCAGTGTGCTCATCAATCTCTCAGCAACACTGCCACCCCCAAGCTGGGCATGATTCCTCAAGGAATAAGGGTCAAGCAGGCTTACACATAGCCAAGGTACACCAATCAGCCAAGCCCACACAGTAGGGTTTATCAGGCCATCAAGGAGTTAGGAAAGGCTAAAGGCCAAGCTAATGACCTCAAACACCGGTTTTCTCAAGCATACCCAGCCTCTAATCCTACTCTCAACAGTTCAAAGACCAACCACTGCATACCGCAGCAAAACAAATAGTTCACAGCTCTGTGAAGAAGCTGAGGACCACAGGGTGACAACCCCAAACAAAAGGGTGAACGCGGCTCAAGTCAACAAGACAACTCAGAGTTGTTCTTGGCCCTAGCGTGGCCAAAACAACCCAATAGCAACCTAGAAAGTACTTGCATACACAACAGCCTGAAACTTGGGTAAATCGACAGCAGCCCCAATCTTATAAGGAAACAGCGGTAGCATTACACAGTCTGTAGATGGGGAAGGGAGCACAAGCAACAACAGTGGGAAAAGTATCCTCCCTTAATAATGAAGCCATGGCACGCTTTAACAGCCGGAAATGGTGGGGTGAAGAACCGACTTTCAATCCTAGATAGGAGAAGAACCTAAACGCAAACCACAAGCAATAAATGAAAAACCACAGTCCACGGGAAACCCTAATCCCACATCATGCAATCGCTGGAGAAAGTTGCATAGACCAAAAAATGGAAAAAGGGGGACAGACTCATGAACTATGCAGTGTGGGAAAATGCACAGCCCCCAAATAAAAATGTGGGAAAACACACAGAAGAGACCCACACCACAGGTCATGATGAACAACAGACCGCTCCACAATCTAGACACACCAGCAACGTTGCCCAACGATGGCCCCTTCTCAACAGTGAAGCCAATGCACCCTTCACAGTCAGCAATGGTGGAGAAAAAAATAGGATGTTGTGCAGGCTGGTAAAGGTAGAAGTTATGAACTCCATGCGTGAACAGGAGGATGGCATATCACTCCGAAACCACAGAAAAACATCCCATAGTGAATAATCCCAGCAACGATTTACAGTCCCCCAATGGAGACTTTCTGTCTGAACGTGAGGAAGAACGTTTTCTTCGATTAATAGGGCGATGTGTGAAAGGAAGGGCGAACCCAAACAAAGGGACGTGGAACCTTTTATTTCAGCCCGCATGAGAGGAGATGAACAGACTCACGATCAACCTAGTGGGAAAACCATCTGCTACCCAGAAGGCACATCGTGGAGAGTGTGTGCAGGAGTGAGCGTGGTTTGCCTGCCAGCCAATCGCTGTCCTTCCTAACAACAGAAAACTAAGGTGGTGGTTTAAGGAGACAAA
This sequence comes from Pseudotsuga menziesii, assembly GCA_001517045.1. Taxonomy (NCBI): domain Eukaryota; kingdom Viridiplantae; phylum Streptophyta; class Pinopsida; order Pinales; family Pinaceae; genus Pseudotsuga; species Pseudotsuga menziesii. The sequence continues at coordinate 6,884 of LPNX010200950.1, forward strand.
AAGAGAGTGGTGACACATGGATTTTCCCCATGGGTTCAGGTTTAGCAATCCCCCCCTTACCCTTGGGATCATGCCCTTTTCATTTAATGTTGCACTGTCGTAGCTGGCTGTAGGTTTCATTAAATTGATGTGTGTATTTACATGATGCCAAAGCTATAATGTGACGGATAGCACGATATACCATCAGCGATGATCCCTCTTGCCGAAAACATAACACAGCCGAATCGATGGTGGGGCTTTTGCCTTTAGCTCCTCACCATGAATAATTACAAAATATACATCATGTACCCTTTATCGCAAACGGGGTCAAAACCGGGGTATTACAATCCCCTCCCCCTTGGAATAACACCGTCCTTGGTGTTCCAATACATATACAATTTGGACATCAAAATTTCAAAATTTTGCAGACTTGCCCCATTTTCAATTATCTACCTTGAATGTTCAGGACCAAGCCCCTCGGCTTCCCAGAACTTCTCTTGCTGATTCTCAGCTCTTGTCTTATCCCGAAGCCTAGGAACTTTGTGGCTGCTGCCCTCTTCATGTTACCTTGTGGGACAGTACCGGCGTAGATGATGTCCTTCGCATTCCCAGCATTTCACTAGCTGCTTCATCTTTACTTGCTCAATTTCCTTTGAGTCTTCATGCCTGGATCGTTTCTCAATGCATCGCTTGGATGAATGTCCCATCATTGATCCACCTTCCTTTCTGGTGCCGATTTCTCCAAGAAGGATTTTCACCTCCCTTTGCAAACCAACGGAGTCTCACAAAATCTGGTGGTTCATTTCATTCTGCCTTTTCTGTATCTTGAGCATCTCTCCAAGATTCTCTTGGGTCCTGGAAATCATTTGAAGGAGACTTCCCGCCAAGTCCAGCAACTTTTGGTTTGCCGCCATGATTAATGTGCACCATTGGATTTCACCTTTCTCACCTGTGAAATTCATCATTGAAATTTTGTTAGACCAAGCATAATATAGGCATTAATATCAGTCATTTAATTGCCCAATTGGCATGACAGTCCAAGCCTTATCAAGGAGACTTTCATATTTTTCATGCCTTCCCAACAAGCACATGATCTGCCTTCCCAACAGGCACATGAGCTCATTCATGTCCATTTTTGGGCAAGGAATTAACCATTCCAGCATTCATAATTTACTTTAAGCAATTACACACATTCTATTTCCAATCATACATGCATTCAACAATATTTTGTTTTCACAATGCATAAACATATATATATATATAATCAAAAGGCAAGAGAGAGCATCAAGAGTTTTTTTTCCCTCTTTGTTTTGATCCATCCTGGAACCCACACCATCGCTGTGGCTTTTCGTGCTCTCAACCTCTTTCAATTCACCCTGAATGCTGGACCAATCCCTCTTGGTCATGACACTTAGTTTCTCCGGTCTATTTCAGATTTCTCAACCATGGAGCCTCCCCACATGGTTTGTCTCGGCTGCTAGGACCTTCACAGTCTTACTAGCACCTTTTTCATTACCGCTCATTCTGAGCTCTTCAGGATAGTCACATGTCCACATGCACCCCCAGGATGCTTTCATAGTCCTCGCTCCCGACGATACCTATATCAAAACATTGAATAGATTCACCTGTTTAGTTTATTCTCATCAGTTTTATCTCTAGAACAAGAGTTTAAAACATCATAACCAAATCATATACACATGTATATTTATAAGCAAAATATTGCCAAAATAATCCAATACTTATCTGTATTACGCGTTTCCTCGTTGGTCCACAGGATCTTGCTTTGCTTTGCAAGCCTTGGGATCTCCTATGGACTTGGATGTTAGCTCAGCATGTAAGATGCTTCAAAACATCCTTTTATATATATATATCAGGCATAGTTAAGTCAACCCTAGTTGGGTTTATTAGAGCGTCAACAAATCGCCTATACTTATATCAACAATATATATATATATATATATATATCAAGCACAGTCAAGCCAACCCTCATTGGGTTTATCAGACCGTCAACAAATTGCCTGTACTTATATCAACATCCAATCATCAGCCAAGACAACCCTCATTGGGTTTATCAGGCCATCAATAACAACGCATGCCCTTATATCAACCATAAACGACCATTTTCCATATCACCCAGAGACCACACTATAAACTACATTTGCTTATCCTGACAACACAAGCAATATAAGCATATTCGTCAGCGTTATTGCTCTAAAATTGTAACCATATTTCACACAATTCACTGTCAAGTATTGAGACACCAAGAGTGCGTCCACTCCCTGGGGTGTAATCAATATTGAAAAATCCTTCCATGATCTGACATCAGAAAAGTGTGCACCCTTTTCCTATGTGTGCCATGTGGGCCCTATGCATACTCAAGCAATCTGCCATAATGAAAACAAAATCAAAACATGCTCTACATATTGAATTTAATAATTTGACATGCATATTCTTAGCTAGGGTCACAGAACACTTATCCATATGTCGAGGCACTATTCCTTCATTAGGGAGGAATGGGGGCTCCCTTCTCTGAGTTGACAATCCCTCAGTTTTCCATCCCAATTCCTTCTTACATTTCATATCCACACATGTCTTACCAACATAATCTATACCATCTCACTCATGTTGCTTACCAAACATGTAGTGCAGATGAGAAATTTCCAAAAATTCCAATGGAGTTTCCCTCGAAACCCATTTCAAGATAAGGGAAAACCTTCCCATGAAGTTTGGCTCCTGCAGACCATCACACATGATCTTCCTGCAGTGTGTACCCCTGGCACATTCAGCAAATAGCCAAACAGTCAATCATTATCTGATAATACAATCCAAATTGATTGTCCATAACCAAGCAAATGACATTAGTAATTAAATTCAATAGGAATTGCAACTCTGTCTACTACAGAAATTTATTTGCCTGGCAATGACGTGATCCTCAATTGTGGGTCTCTTGCAAGCAGCACCATCATATCAACTATGATTTTATGCTTACTAGCATAACATGGACACCCACTTACAATGCATCTTCCTGACACAATTCTATGCAAGCCAATAGTGATTAGTAGTTGTCAGCAATTTCTCAAATCTGAAATTTACAAATTCAAATTTACAACTCATTATGCATACAAACTATTATCACAGCCATGAGACTCTTCTCATGAGGTTTCGCTCTTTCACATGGTATAGTCCGGCCTTTGTCATGGTCTTACCCATTTTTCCATATCCCAAACAATCTACCTGAAACCTGAACTTCAATTAGCCAAACATTTGGTAAGTCTTGATACCTATAGCTTTTTCCATTGCTACAATAATCACTGAAGCATTTTCAGAATTTATAAAATTCAAACATTTCTAGCTGTTAATCACATCAATATTACCAAAACTCATTTACTTCATGCAATCCTTATCATACTTTAAATTACAGGGTACAGTCATATCATTCATGTAATTTAATTAAAATGTTTAGATACTCCTTACTTAACAAGCGTATCATTCGTACCACCTTTCTCTTTCATAGAGAATTTTCGGTATCCAATTGATCATGACTACCCTCTTCATGCACTTACTATCCTGCATTCATAAAAGCCTTTGAAATGGTTCCTGAATTGTCATCAATTCATCATTTCAGCCATTAGTTATTCATAATATCACATGCACTTATCTCAATGCATTCATGCAATGCATCACAACATTTGCACCTATACTTATGCAATCAGTCACTCACACCCTTCATATGCATCCATTCAATGCATAACTACAAGATTCATAAAATCTTTTAATGCATATCCATTCAATGCTACCTTGCATTGATTTAGGAATACTATGCATTCAACATACCATGCATGGCCTAACCATGACTACTTCATATGGGATGCATTACTATAATCAAGATCATCAGTACTTACTTTCCTTGGGCTACTAAGCTCAATCAACATATACAAGCATGACACATTTCTATATGAATGTAGTATAACATTCAAATATCCACATGGTATGAGGTCTCTTACCTTTACCACTCCATGAAATTTGTCACAGTCAAACTCTTACCTTCATGGGTCCTACTTACACCCTTGTCATTACCAGTTTGGTTGGTCCTTTGCAGGAGATTGTAGAATTTTCTCGCCAACTTTTGATTATGGACTTGTTGCCTTATCCCTTTCTCCAGAGGGTTGCTAGTCACATTTTTCTGCATCAGCAACATATTCAGCCAGGTCCATGTTGTCATTGGTTTTTCCACTAATGCCAACACCAATGCAATAACTATCATTAGTGGTTCATTATAAATGTATAATCCTCAATATCCTATGTATGCAAAGCACACCCTCAAAAACTTATGAAATGTAGTTATAATCAGCGAGATAGGGTTTAAGGAAACTTCCCTTTTCAAGTCCCACATCCTTGTATGGAACTCCTCTTCCACACAACAACTGGTTTGAATTCATGGTCTTGCTACCTCTAGGCATGCAATTTCCTAGATTTGTCCATTTGACAGCAGCACCTTTCTCTTTCAGGCCATCATTAGCACTTTGCTGCTCCATACTCAAATTCTGGTGACTTTCCCTTGTTCCCTGCTGGATCAGCTTTCCAATGCCTATCCACATGCTTCATTCTGACCTCAGGTGTGAAAACCACACCACTTCTAAAATTATGACATTCATCAAATTTAGGCAAAACACTCAACTGTGTTTTGGTCTGAATTGTTAATTTCAGCCACCTGGAATTTTCTTTCCTTTCAGCCCTGAACTGCTGAAAAATTCCCTGAAAATTCATTGAAACACTTAGCTGGAATCCACTGAAAATTTTACTGGAAAACCCAATTTTCTTTCTCCCTATCGGGTCACTTCCCAACTAAGTTTCCGACGTTTCAGATCCTCAGTGGACTAGTCTTCCGATCTGCATCGGCGATGTCCAAGACTATCTATCATGTCCTTTCTTTACTAAATTTCCAGCGTTTCGACGACAAACCAACTAATCTTCTGCGCTGCTCATCGACAATCTGCTTATCTATCCTTCTCCGACATGTCGAACCTGTAGTGGTCTAAACTTTTGAATTTCATCGGCGGGTCGCTCTTCTATTTCCTTTCGCCATAATTATCTAACCTTCCGAGCTGAATCGGCGATCGGATCCACTAATTTTCTCCACGGCGTCGGTGATTCAAATTACTAACATTCCCGTCGTTGTGCCGACCAGACAGCAACTTTCCTCCGATGTGTCGACGGTCTTTAACTTAACACTGCGTGGCATCGGCAACTTGAACACAATCGGCGGCCGAAAGTTCTAACTACCGAAGTGATAGTCCTGTTGATAGCCACAACGACGGACTCTCAATCAACTAACTTTTCCAGCTTCTATCAGTGCTCAAACCCACTGAGTGCTGTGTGTCGGCGATCAGAAACTAAAAATTCTAACCATCAGAATGCTAGCCCACATGGCTGCCGCAACGGTGGTTCTCCATCAGCTAACTTTTTCGGTCAATGGTCTGATCAACTAAACTTTTTCGATTGGTGGTTGAAACAACTATTCATCGGAAGGGTAGTATACTAAACTTTTCCAATGTTTTCTTTACTTAGGCAAATTTTCGCATATTTTCATTTTTCTTCTTCTTCGCATCGGCTGCTTCATCCCCTAATTCTCTTCCGTTTGCCACCGCCATAGTGATCCCAGATGTTCACTGAACACCTCGGCATCGGCGACTAGAAGGACTAGCATCGGCGGAATAGTTCATTCCGCAGCCGCAACGACGGCTCATCATCTTCGATCCTTTTCCGATCCGAGGCTGAAACACATCGGCATCGGGAACCTGTATGCGTCGGAGGATTAGTGTACTGTTCATCAGTGACTCGATCTCCGATCATTTTTCGATGCTCGATGATCTTGTTCCTTAGAAAATTTTTGAATTTTCTTCATCCATCAGCAATCGAAACCCCTATAAGCTGCGGCATCGGTGCTCGGATGCATTCCTCGTCGGATGGTTAGTCCTCACGATCTCCGCAAGAGCGGACGTTCGACCAACAAATTTTACCTGATGTAGCTCATCGGCGAACGAATTATCTAAGCATCAGCGATGTGATCAACTAACCATCGTCGATGGCTGATGATTTTAGGACTTATAAAAATTTGAAATTCTTCTTTTCTCTCTTCCTTTCCGAACTTCATCGGTTCAACAATCTTCTATTCGTCAGTGAAATAGTTCAATCAGCAGCCGCAACGATGACTCGTCATTTTCGATGTTTTTTCGATCAGCGGCCCAATCCGTTAATATGTTTCGATCAGTGGCTAAAGCATAACTTGATCGGCATTGGCAGTCGAAACGTCTTCTCGTCAGAAGGATAGTGCTCTAGGCTTCCGCAACGGCGGGCGCACGAACTACTAACTTCTTCCGATGGCCGACGATTTCGGGCCTTAGAGAAATTTTTAACTTTCTTTATGACGTCGGCGGTCATAGGCTCTATCCGTTGGAGGCATAGTGGTCTAGCCATCCGCAATGGCTGCAGTCAATCGACTAAGCATCGGTGATCCATCCGTCTAAGCCTTCCGATGTGCCGATGGCCAAACACTTAGAAATTTTCCAAAAATTTTCCTCCGTAGTCTTCCGCTGCATCAGTCGTCGGATCAACTATCCGTTGGGTGACCTTCCCACTAAGTGATCCGATGGGCCGATAGTTCTAGCACTTAGAAATTTTTTGTGAATTTTCTTGTCTTCACCCATCTTTTCATGGTTTCTTCTGGGCAGTAGGCAACCCACCTCTACTATATGATCGGTCATGACCCATTTAGGCCCATGCTGTAACGTGGGCTTTGATACCATACTCTAACGTCCCCGACCCTCTGACTAGCGAAGAGGATCCTACTAACACCAAACATACAGGCAAATAGCCCCATGAACATGAGCAGGCATATAATGCTGAAATAAAAAGATTAAACATAATACATACTAAGATGCATAACCCTTCATATACATAGCGGAAGCAAACAAACATTCATTCAAGCATGCCACATGTTCATCATATTCATTAATCAGTAAATATAATTGCAGATATGAAATAGTCAAGAATACTCATCTGATAAGGACTCGTCCCGCAACCAGCTACGTCACTGCAACATTCCACCCAACCATAGGCCAGCGTGCTCATCAATCTCTCAGCAACACTGCCACCCCCGAGCTAGGCATGATTCCTTAAGGAATAAGGGTCAAGCAGGCTTACACATAGCCAAGGTACACCAATCAACCAAGCCCACACAGTAGGGTTTATCAGGCCGTCAAGGAGATAGGAAAGGCTAAACGCCAAGCTGATGACCTCAAACACCAGTTTTCTCAAGGATACCCAACCTCTATTCCTACTCTCAATAGTCCGAAGACCAACCACTGCATACCGCAGCAAAACAAACAGTTCATAGCTCTGTGAAGAAGATGAGGACCACAGGGTGACAACCCCAAACAAAAGGGTGAACACGAATCAAGTCAACAAGACAACTCAGAGTTGTTCTTGGCCCTAGCGTGGCCAAAACAACTCAGCAGCAACCCAGAAAGTACTTGCATACACAGCAGCCTGAAACCTGGGTAAATCAACAGCAGCCCCAATCTTATAAGGAAACGACAGTCGCATTACACAGTCTACAAATGGGGAAGGGAGCACAGGCAACAACAGTGGGACAAGGATCCTCCCTTAATAATGAATCCACGGCACGCTTTCACAGCCGGCAATGGTGGGGTGAAGAACCGACTTTCAATCCTGGACAGGAGAAGAACCTAAACGCAGACCATAAGCAATAAAGGAAAAACCACAGTCCATGGGAAACCCTAAGCCCACATCACACGATCCTCCATGCAATTGCTGGAGAAAGTTACACATACTAGAAAAATGGAGAAAGGGGGACAAAATCACAAACTACGCGGTGTGGGCAAAGGCACAACCTCCAAAGAAAAATGTTGGAAAACATACAGAAGAGACCCACAGCACGAGTCACGATGAACAACATACTGCTCCACAATCCAAACGCACCAGCAACGTTGCCCAACAATGGCCCCTTCTCAACGGTGAAGCCAATGCACCCTTCACAATCGGCAATGGTGGAGTAAAAAATAGGACGCTGCACATCCTGGTAAAGGTATAAGTTACGAACTCCCTGCGTGAACAGGAGGATGGAATATCACTCCGAAACCACAGAAAAACACCCCATAGTGAATAATCCCAGCAACGATTTACAGTCCCCCAATGGAGGGGTCGCAACACAGACTTTGTGTCTTAACGCGAGGAAGAATGTTTTCTTCGATTAACAGGGTGGTGTGTGAAAGGAAGGGCGAACCCAAACAAAGGGAAGTGGAACCTTTTATCTCAGCCCGTGTGAGAGGAGATGAACAGACTCGCGATCAACCTAGTGGGCAGACCATCCGCTACCCAGAAGGAATGTCGTGGAGAGTGAGTGCAGGCGTGAGCGTGGTTTTCTTGCCAGCCAATCGTTGTCCCTCCTAACAACAGAAAACTAAGGTGGTGGTTTAAGGAGACAAAAAGAGAGTGGCGACACGTGGCTTTTCCCCATGGGTCCAGGTTTAGGAATCCCCCCCCTTACCCTTGGGATCATGCCCTTTAAATTTAATGTTACACCGTTGTATTCGGCTGTAGGTTTAATTAAATTGATGTGAGTATTTACATGATGCCAAAGCTATAATGTGCCGGATAGCACGATATACCATCGGCGACGGTCCCTCTTGCCGAAAACATAACACAGCCGAATCGATGGTGGGGATTTTTCCTTTAGCTCCTCACCATGATTAATTACAAAATAAACATCATGTACCCTTTAACGCAAACAGGGTCAAAACCGGGGTATTACAAAGATGCTGCTTATCACTAGTTCCACAATTAGTTTTCTCTTCTATTGCCCTCTCTCTGTATTCACTTATATGTTTTATAATGTGATCTATGGTGTGAATAAATTTGTGTACTATTGGTACCCGCTTCAATGAAATGCCCTAGTTTAAAACATGCTAGTGGCCACTTTTCAGTTCATGGGTTGATTTTAATATTTTTGTTGTAACCATACCAATTTTTAGGTTCATGTTTTTAAAAATATTACAATTTTAAGTTTGAAAAAATAGGTGCTACTAGTAGAACCACTTTTGATTTAGGGGATTATTTAAGGCATTGGTTGCAATGGTAAAAACTTTTAAGGTCATGGTTTCAATCAAGTTGTAATCATTGACCCTAGAAAAATGTGCTACTAGTAGCACCACTTTTCAATTGGGTGTTGATTTTATTGTTTTCTCTAATAACAATGTGGTAACAATATGGGGTTTTAATGCCATGGTTTCAACATGTTGTGTTTTTAACCTTGAAAAAAAAGGCACTACTAATAGCACCACTTTTTATTAGGAGTCTATTTTCATGTTTTTTATGCAAAATATGTGATTTTAGGACTGGAGTCTTATTTTGAGGTCATAGTTCTTGTCAAGTAGGTAACTATGTTTCATCCATATAGAGAATTATATCTAAATAAAAGAGGGTATCATATTACTCCAATGCAATTAAATCACCATGTGCATAATCATGTCCACAATTGGACCGCAAACATACTGTCCATAACAATATCACTAAAAATAATAACAAAAATGATATCAATACAAATAACATCAACTATCACCCACATTAATGTCAATAACATTTTCTCATAGCTTGTGGAGGCTATTTATACATTAGATCAATGATCATATTTTACCATTTCTAAACCCTAACGTAACTAATTCATTCAACTACATAAATACATTCCATTACATGCTAATTAAACTACCTAAAATAAGTCACAAAATGGGGGTTTCTCTTGTTTTCTTAGTATTTTGCACATTTAAGTTGGTTCTTTCTTTAGTTCCAGTACATGCCACAATTGAGGTTGTCTAACTGTTGTGTTGTCTTCATTCTACCACATAGTTATGCTCCAAGGGATTGAAAATCCCCACTCACACATTTTCTCTCACCCTTAAGCCAACTCCATTATTCCTTAATGGAGCCTAGTTCCTATGCATTCCCATCAAATGAAGGGGTCAACTCTAATAGGAATGATAGAGCATAGAAACAAAAGTGGATAATTTTTTGGATCTCCTTATTCCCTTTCTATAGTTCTCTTAACAATATGATGATTAACACCAAGTATGACAATAATTCTAACTGATCAAATGACTCTAATTAAAAAAAAAAAATTATACACAAACTAACACTACAATTTCTATTCCAACAAACATTACAAAGTTTATGCACTTCATCATTAAAGATCACAACCTTTCACTTACTTTACACTTTTTAATACACCAAAATGCATTCATTTATATGGTTCTTAATCACATAAAGGATCTTAGGGCTTGTCGATTAAAGACAACAAGCTTTACAAGTATTAACAACCAATTTATTACTAAGAACAATATAAGAATATGGCCTCAATTATAGCATATTAATAACCAATTATTAATGGAACAAGGAATATCAATTATTAATGGAACAAGGAATATCAATTATTAATGGAACAAGGAATATCCATAGCACTAGAAAACCTTATAAGTTCACATCTATATTATACATTGAAGAGTTGTACTCATGGACCCGTGTTTTATATAATAACAGTAACAACATCAAACCATGCTCTTGTACAAAAATTGTAACATCAAATCCATACTCTTTGAATATGAGGATATATATTTATAGTACAATGATTTCTTAACCAATGGTTTTGATGTTATTTTTCAATGAGGATATGTATTTAGAGTACAATGATTTATTAACCAATGGTTTTAATGTTACTTATAGACTTTCTTTTGATTGCGGGTTTCATCTTAACCAATGTGATATGCTCGTGGGTTGCCCAAAATAAGTTTGTGATCTAATTATACCTATCTACTCTACATGTCATGATTACGTCGTAATATTAGTTTAAAGAGAAAATTCTTTAGAACATAAAATATCTATAATTTAGAAATTAGAGAGGAGGAGGTGCAGAGCACAAAGGCTCTCTCATACACATAGAAATAGTAAACACCAATTCAATTATCTAAAGAGAAATGATTACAATATATAGTGAAACAATCTTCAACAAACTAAGCTCTTAGATCCTACACTTATGGATCTCAAACCTATCTCCTGATCTCACGAGATACACTCAACCAATCACTATATGCAACCTATCATTTCGACATTATCTCCAACATCCCCCTTAATGGAGAAATAAGTTCAAATTTACAAACTCAGTAAAACAATAGATATTTCAACTTGCCTAAATATGCACACTATAGAATGCTACATAAGTATACTACTTATGAATAAACCATATTCATTTTTTATATATTATTTTTTATATGTTGTGCGAGCCGGGAATATGCCACATTGAAGTGATACCTCTGCTTCATTGGCACTGTAAAATTGCCTAGCTTCTGGCCTACCATTTGAACACCGTCTGTGATTATTGGTCTAACAACTAGATACCAACAAACATAACCTTTAGGATGCATCTTCTCCAGCATGTAGATAAATTCTACTGCAATGTATGCCACTATCAGAGACATCGCTTTCCCAATGGAATTCCAAGCATCCCATAAACTAGGGCCCAACATATCCATAACCATAACATAGTACTCGCCCTAACAACCCTTGTGTCCCTTGTAATGCACACAGGGAACACCATTACTACCTCTAAGAGAGGAATAAACACCTCATTCAACAGGATGGCCATAGTTACAACCTTTACTTGTTCTATGTTCAAATTTTAAAGAAACCTCTATGAACCAAGACCAGTAGTCTGATCAATGGAACCAGAACCAACGAGACCCACATAAACTTGTACAAATCCACCTTTATCCAGTTTTCTTTCAATCTTATACACAGGAGAGCCCCCTATACTCACCTTCTCAGTCAAAGGTGTAGTGTTGGCCTCATCCTCAGCATCCTCAACATCATCCACTGTATTGGCACTTTTTCTTGTACTTTCCTCATCCATTTTAGTAGCTACAGGGTTATCATGCGAAGATAAAGCTAAATCCAGCGAAATCTATTTGTCTCCTTCATCATTGGCTGAAGTAATCCTCTTCCTCTTCATATTCAAAGATGCTTTCAAAAGAAAGTCTCATTAAAAATCGATTAACAAAATATTTACCAATATTTTCAATGCAGCAACAAGTGCCTTCAGATGGCAGCTTTACTTCAGCAATTTCCTCCTTCCATAGCACAATGCACTCAACCTTCTATGTGGCAGACCCAACTAACAACAATAATTTCACGATGACTGTGAAACACATCTCTTTCCACACGATGATTTTTTAGGAAGAACTCTCCCACGCACCTCCTTACCTTGACCCTTTTTCTCCTTTCTCTGCCACAAATCACCAAGTCTTCTCCTCAACATCAACTTCTTCTGGAGGCACTAGCTCTTTTGCAGTGTCTCAATTCTTCTCACAAAGGATGGCTTTTCCAAAAAATTAGAAGACTAGTCACGATGTTTGCATAGAAAGGTAGATCAACAATATTATATGCCAACTTCTCCTTGGCAATTCTCCACACAATAGTGACATAGGTGGGTGGCAATGGTTCTCTTCCATAGATCGCAACTCCTCTAGTAGCAGTGATTCCTTTACACAGTGACAACAACAATTCTCCTCTTCATTTGCACTCCCTTTCAATGACAAGCATCTCTTCAGCGATCCTCACATCTTCAAATCACTCAACAAACAATTCTCCACACAGTGATATGGAAATAGAGGTTGGCTCTAAGAACTCACAGCACCCTACAGGAATGAAATCATGAACAACAATATGGACCCAACAATTCACTTCAATAAACAACAACAATTCTCTTTTGCTAATTGCTCCTTCACAATAGCCTCTTTTGCTAAGCGCTCCTTCAAAACAACTAGCACGCATTAACCTCTAAGGATATTGGGCGCTCCTGTGATAGAGATAAGCTCAACTTAGCTCTGATACCAATTTAGAAATCAAAGAGGAGGAGGTGCAGAGCATAAAGGCTTGCTCACGCACAAGTATGGTAAACACCAATTTAATTATATAAAGAGAAATGATTACAATATATAGTGAAACAATCTTCAACAAACTAAACTCTTAGATCCTACACTCAATATGGATCTCAAACCTATCTCCTGATCTCATGTGATACACACAGCCAATCACTATATGCAGCCTATCATTTCCACATTATCTCCAACACTATATCCAAGGAATTTTCGAGTTCAGAAAACAATTTAATGAGACTAGCTTATGCTTTAGACATAGAAAGTGATAAAATTTGTAAACATATATGGCATTTCATTTATACATTTTCATAACCACTTGGAAACCAACTGTTTACTTAATTGCCGCTGAAAACATAACTTATTTACCAAGATCATTCTATGTAATACATAGTATATAAATAAAAAAGACGGTTTAGAATATACATGAGTAGGTTATATTTTGAAATTATTTGTTTTTTCAAATGAAAAACAATGCAACTTGTTATTTGATGAGAAATCAAAGTTATATAAGACTCAACCATATAAGTAGTTTTTATAGCCAATAACATAAAATATATATAACCATTCTAATACATCTTACTAACTGGATATCATCAAAAGATTGAGCCTATTTAAATCATGTGAAGTCGATCACAAGCACCATAGAAAAACATCGAAACAAACCTTCACATAACCATGAAAAAATGTCTATACTGCCACAAAAGGGTGGCCCCTTAAAACATAGGGCATGAGCCATATTCGACTAGCAAATTTGAAACAAACTCATCAAAAAAGATTAAACTATCCATAGGGCCAATAGCTAGCTTGGAGAGAGTGTTCACCTGCATATTTAACTCCCTGTAAATGTGCTAAAAAGAAATCTCTAGAAATTCTCCAATCAAAGAGTGGACTATGCTCACCCAATGTTATAGCTGAAGTGTATCCATCTAAACCAGATCGTTATCCCAATGAATGGTTACTTTAGAATCATCAAAAAAATTCATTCAAAAAATACATCTTTTTTCTGGAGAACCACAACAAGCCCTAAAAAGCTAAAAACTCCTCCCTTGTATTACTACCCTGACCAATAACCATCCTCATGCGAATCTGGTGATCCTTTTTTATGTTTAAAATCATCGTTGCTTTGCAAATTCCATCTTTGACAACCCCATCAATGTAGCTAGTCGAAATGAAATCAATAGTCTCTGAGTGCTTAATAAATCTTTGATTCATAAAATGTTTATGAGAAGCAAAAGCGCCAAAAGCACTGACTACTTTGATGTTCACATGGTAGGATAAAGGCTTAGCATCCTAAAAAACATAGTGACTTCTAGCTTTCTTCGCCTCCTAGATGGTAATTAGATGCAATTTTTTTAATTTTACCCTTGAATGCAACCATTTGATGAAACAATATTTGAAATTATAGTTATACCATTCATCCTCATACTTGAACTTAGTTTTCAAACCTTGCCACACCAATTTGGAACTTAGTTTTCAAACCTTGCCACACCAATCTGAATTGCACTAACCCCCAAAAAAAAATGATAAATAACACTCTCACCATCCAAAAGACAAAACACACATCCACCAGGACCCACAAATCCACAAATCATCTACCAAGGCCCACTACCGTGGCACATAGGTTATCATTTGAAATTAAATTGGTAGCCGTTTCTCAAATGAAATTATGTAACTTATGCTCTTACATGAAGTTGATACCACATAACATAAAATAATTCTTCAAGACCATGGCTACATTTTGTCTTCTATGATGATGTTATGTTATGAACATACTTGTTAAAAAAGCATGATTTGTTATGTTATGAACATACTTGTTATGAACATACATTTTGTCTTCTATGATGATGTTATGTTATGAACATACTTGTTAAAATAATTCTAGACCATGGCTACATTTTGCCTTCTATGATGATTTGTGCCTTCATGCACTTTGAAACGTGTAGTTTACACTTCCAAGGAGATTTAAATCCAATCTGTCATATTTATTCGTTACCCGATAATTAAAGCATCATAAATATTTGAAAACATATTATAGACACATCTACCTAGTTATTTCTCCTATAAAATATTAATAAACAGTTTTATACTAATAAATAACATTATATTAACGATAATAACATGATTTGACTAAAACTCATGTGTAAATTTTCCAAGTGAAAACCATGTATGACACTTGGTGATAAAATGTATTTGACAAACATTATTGTTTAATGATTAGAGGGAAGATTTTAACCTGGGAGCAATTGCAAAGCAGAGGCTTCAATGGCCCAAGTCGTTGTGTCCTTTGCGAAGGTAACCTGGAAGATATTCATCATTTATTTTTTCGTTGTCCCTTCACTGTTCGTATCTTCACTCATTTTGAGGATAAATTCAAGTGCTCTTTTCCAGCATTTAGCTCGGTTCATTCTTATTTGGACCACTGGTTTACCTCTACTGCGCAATCTACTCTTTTCATATATCTTCCATTGTTTATCTTCTGGGGAATCTGGCTTCTTCGGAATCACTGCTTATTTGAAAGCAAGAAACCATCCTTCTCAGCTCTGATTTCTAGGATTGAAGGACTGATAAATTCTTACCCTGTGCCTATTTTAATTCATAAATCCCGTAATCCTGGTCCTGTTCCGTTAAAAAGTTTTCCTTGTGGATTATTTGATGGAGCTGCTACAGAAAATCTAGGAGGCTCAGGATTTGTGATCTTTGTCAATGATTCTCATCATTTTAGTTTTTCTATGGGATGTGGCAGAAGTACGAACACCAGAGCGGAGTTGTTGGCTCTTTGGGAAATTCTAAGAGTCGGTTTATTGATGGGAATCCCTTTGCAGTTGATATATGGTGATTCCTTAGTTATTATTTCATGGCTTAACAGAAATTCAGCACTTGATGTTCCATCTCTGATGCATTGGTGTAAAGACATAAGATATATGCTACAATTGTCCCCTCCGGTGATCTTTAAACACACATATCGTGAGCATAATTCGCTAGCAGATGAACTCTCAAAAAAAGCCTTGCAATTGGATATGGGACTGGTTTCTTTTTCTGAAATTATGGATGGCTTGGTTATTAACCAAGGCAATATTGATCTTTTTTAGAGTAGTTGATTCTATATTATATTTCAGCTTTTTCAGCATTTGATGGAGTACCTATTGATCAGTTTGAGTCCACTCTGGAAGCCTGTTTTGCTCTAATTTGTCTTGTTTACAGTTCACCTTCGATTCGTATCAGCATTTCTGACCTGATTTATTCAGGGATGATGAGGAAAGTCTGCTACGATCAGACTTTATTCTTTGTATTGTTGTTCTGTATTGTCATTCTATGACTTGCATGAGACAGATCTGTTATTATCAGTCATCATATTGATTTGTAAATGATGTCTTTTGATTCATCTAAATAACAAAGACTGGTATTTTTTCTTCTGAAAAAAAAAATCGTTTAAATTTACAAAATGGCTAACATGGATTTATGCCATTTATTATTAGAAATATTTTTAATTTATATTTATTATTATTTATTATTGGAAATATGTTTTGAGATTCCACATTTTTATTAATTTTTCTAATAATCAAATGTTGATTCCTTCTCTTTTAACCAGAGCCACTAGATGGCAATGTCCTCGTAGTGGCTAATAACTTTTGCTATAAGATGGAAGTTATAGAAATATGATTATTTTGCCACAAAATTGTAATAGAAAACAAATTATTTTGCCACAAAACTACTTAGTCATCTTATCCATTTCTCAATGTTTTGTGGAAACAAAAATAGTTGGAGAAGATGCTAAAGTATAATTTGTGTAATGCTCAAGTATAAATATATAGAAAAAAATTAAATTTTTTATATTAAAAATTTTACAAGATTAATATTATATAAATATTCTCTAGATATAGCTTGTGATTTATAAGAGATTATCAATTTTATTGGAAAAAGGAGTTGATAAATAAATAAAAACAAGTGGAATAAGCAACAAAGTTGCTTAGTACCTGCCTCCTAAGAAGAGATTGAAAATATATAGCAATAGGATAATTTTGCTATAAAAATATATGATAAAACAGATATAATTACAATTTGAAAGAAATTAAAACAAAAATGTCCATTTAAATACGATATAGGTTATTGCAATGTAGCATAAAACAAGCATATTCAAGCTTCCTTACATACTTCTAGTAATATTCTTGACTTATGTTATAAAAATATGCAAGTTTCTTTATAGACTAGCATAAATAGGAAATGAGAAATAATAGCTTATAAGACTATAAATTAATATCATTGTTGTGAGAATAGTTTATTTATATTTTATTATAAATTTATAATGTTATACAAATATGCAAGTTTTTTTTATAGACTAGCATAAATAGGAAATCAACAGAATTCAAGGCTTCTTGAACACAGTCGCCATTTTACGATTTGACCTTTCAACATTTTTCTGTGATTCTAGTTCATATTTTTCCACCCAAATTCTACACAAAACTTACAGGGTTGAAAATCTCTGTCTTCTTTTGAGGGAATGAGCTCTTCCAGGGATGGCATGGCTGTGAATCGTAACTGATGGAATTAGCAAACGTTGATTTGGTTCTCCCAGAGATATTGAAACAGCGACAACTTTATGGAATTGTTAGTTCCTCGTCATCAAGCAAACACGGGAAGCGCATGGCACATACCAGTAGATTTCGTTACCTGAATTTGTTAGGATGTCGAAAAAACAAATTGTCGCAGGGCCATGGTTTGGCACAACCGAATATGTAAGTTGCCATGTAACATCGGGGAAAATGTTAATTATTGGCTAAGGAAACAGCTACTGACTAAATTGACCGACAAGAATGTAAAAGCTAAGACTCTTTAATTAATTGGATCTGAATACGAATATGACACGTGTGCGTGGAATGCAAGAAATTGTTCTGTTGACCTACTTCTCTGGAACTTTCATGACACGATATTTCTCTTTTGTGCACATTTTAGGGTTAACTAGCCAGCCAAAGAATGCTCTAAAGAAAGAGCCTGGCCTGCTAGGGTTCAAGAAGAAAAGAAACAAGGACGCAACTGGCCAAATTAGGACACATGGGGTTTAATCAAGTACCTAACAAGTCAAATTATAACCCTTAGGGTTTGTAACAAAAACAGAATGTGGCCGTGCCAAGAAAGCAATTGTGTTTTCTTTAGGGTTTGTGCTGGTGGTCAGTGACGTGTAAGAATGGAGGATTGAGATAAAATGATCCGTCGTGGAGTTCTGGCCAGTAGTTTCGCTTCTACACGCCTATTGCAAATTTAGTGAAATTTGCGTAATCAAATGTTTCACAGAGTTGGGACTGAAGATGATTTGGTGCAGAGTAAAGATCGGAATAGGAATTATGAATTATGATTGACA
>LPNX010200950.1:27998-45606 GCA_001517045.1 Pseudotsuga menziesii
CTATGATAAACTGTCTGACATAATACAAAGAGTCCAAATTCAAACACAATGGATTTACTTTATTGTTTATTGTGTGCAGGTTGGTATTGACAATAAGGTTCAAACACGATTTACTTTATTGTTTATCTTATATTTTGTTGTGTGCAGGTTGTTATTGACAATAAGGTTCTCCCTTGCCTTTTGGATCTTCTCACAAATAAGAGGACAAAGAAAACCGTAATAGGAAATACATGCTGGATAATCTCCAATGTTACTTCAGGAACAACAGAGCAACTTCAGGTGGGAATCGTTTTGGACTTATAGTGTTACTCGCTACCACTGTCATATTTCCATTGTAACATAACTCACGCTTTTGTTTTAATGGACTGCACTCATTTTCATTGCAGGCTGTGATCAATGCAAATATATTTCCCCCACTTTTATCTCTGCTAGAAAATGTTGAATTCAATATAAAGAGAGATGTAGCATGGGCGGTTTCAAATGCAATTGCGTCTGCAAGCAAGGAACAGATAAAGTACGAAACTTTTCTAATTTCTTCGCGTGTGTAATTTTCTGCATCCATCGTCTTAAGGTCGATAACATGAGCCCTTTTCTATTACAGATACCTTGCTATTCAGGGTTGCATCAAGCCACTTTGTGATATTCTAACCTGCCAGGATTCAAGGACTATAACAGTCTGCCTTCACGGTCTAGAAAAAATACTGAGAGCTGACGAGACTGAAAAGAATGAAGGCATCTCTGAAGTTAATGTATATGTGAGCATAATTGAGGACGCTGGTGGCTTTGATAATAATGAGGCATTACAAATTCATGAAAACACACAGGTCTATAGAGAAGCAGTCAAGATCCTTAACAATGGTTTCGTCGAGGAAGATGATGATCATGTGCTAACCATGTATGATACACCTCACTGTGCAGAAGTTTCACCTGGTGGTTTTAATTTCATGTAGAAAGATGGATAATGTTGTTGTATATTGTAGGAATTCTGTGTATATTGTTAGAAATGCTGCATAAAGTTCTATGTGATTGTTGATACATCCTTCTCACAGCTTTACAGGTTCCTTGGGAATCATGGCTTTAAGTTAGGCTCTAATTTATTAGGTTGTTTTGATTTCATGTAGTAGGAAAGATCGAACGAAAGATTGATAAGTACACTTAATTTGCTTGGCTTGCAGAGGAATTTCTGTCGCGCTAATTTTGCTCTGCTCATCGGTCGACGGTGATGCTTGCCTTTCCGTTCCTTTCCTTTGCATTGTACACAAAACTGTGATAAGATTTAGTTTCGTCGCAATGCGGACCTAACAACCACTACTTCCCAAGCATTATGGACTTTGTGGTTACAGTAACTTGATGTGCAATCTGTGTTTGTCCTGGCGTTCCTACGTCTTGTTCTTGTGCACAATTGTCCTCTGCCATTCATATCGAGGCCAGGCAAGCGGATTCAGCCGCAGTTTACGAGTTGGATCTTTGTCTTCTTTGGTGTTTTGTCAAATTGATATTTATTAATGTAGTCCTGAATATCTTGAATCCCGAATGTTGACCGTTTCTTTTCCCTCAAGACTGGCTATGTCTAGCCGCACGGAGCACTGGTGCCTCCAGGTTATATAGAGTCTAGACACATATCTAGGGCTTGCCGATCGAAGCCTCTGAACCGCATTTTAATGGAAAATATGCTAATTCGAAGGACTAGAACGTTTTATTTCTTTCTATTTGCAAGCATTCTGGTTTCGATCCAGCTGAGCATGACTGGCGTGGTGGCCGCTAGAATCATCGGGGACATGAAATTTAACTTTAAATTAAATAATTATGCGAGAGACAATCCTGATTTCGCCAAGCTTCCCATTGTTCTGCTAGACCGGCTGCATATACCACGCCGATCATTGACCCTGCCGATTTTCCAAGAAGCTCCGGCATTTTGAAATGGTAAAGAATGCATCATCTCGGCACCTTCGTCGTGGAGATCAGGATATTCTCAACTTCAAGAAGAAGAAGATGATGATACAGAGCTATGTGATAGAACGGCCGTGCATATAGCCATGATGTTGGATGCTGCTTATCTGAGAGGATTGGTCGCCGGAATTCTATTGATTCTCCAACATGTTGCTTGTCCCGAGAATGTAGTCTTCCATTTCATGGTGTCCGAGTGCCAACGTGATCTCAAGGCTACGCTTCAGGCGACTTTTCCATACTTGCGCTTCATATTATATCACTTTGACTCGGGAGAATCATTTACCTCGACTCCGATTTAGTTGTTGTGGATGGCATTGCCAAGCTAATGCACCCTCGTCTCATGGCTCGAGGTCTGAAAAAAACCAGAACAGCTGGCTCCGATGGTACCACTTGCTATAACAGATGGCAATGGGATATAATTTTTATTTTTTTAATTTTATTATTATGATGTCATTGTTGCCACATTTCAACTCAAATTCAGATACCAAATTCCAAAGTTTACATCATCTTCTATCCACCAATAAGTTGTTTACAAAATAGTTTTTTAACAAAATTAAAAAAAATATTTTACAAATCCCTAAGTTATACTTTACAAAACAGATTTTAATTTTTTTGATAGAGAGCAACTAATACAAAGTCAAAAGAGTTTGACTTGCAATCGATTACAATATACCTGCTAAGGCAGGTATAATAACTAAAACAATTTTTTGTTTTTTGTTTTATTTAATAACTCTAAAGGTAACAAAATGATTAGTGGTAAAATGTTGATAGCTAACGTAAGTGTGTCATTTAGCTGCAATCACTCACTAATTTCATTTTTTTCTATTGATTGGAATAATTACATTATTCCAAATCAACTATAATTGGCTTATTATAGATAAATAAGTAATTACATTATTTATAAACTGATATTGATTGGTGAGTGAGTGATTCATTTCGACTATAATGTGAATAAAAAGAACTAATTTCGTTTTTTTTCTAAGTATTTTTTATTTAGCTTTAGTTGGGGCCCATTGTAATTGAAATAGTGAAATTGATTTTTGTTATTGTAATTGTAATTCATGACCATGCAACTATGTAAAACTCGATTGAAAAACAAATTACAAGATCTTTGAAAAAAGGATGTAAAAGATAAATACCGCCAAAATTGAAGGTGAATGTGGATGTCCTAGAGAACCATGTGAGGCACCCATCCTAATAAAAACTGTTGGTTTTGTGGATATCTTAGGTATCCTTTGTTAGATTTTCTTAAAATTATAGCAATATATCTTAATTGTATTTATCAATAGGATCACTAGAAGATAGACAAAGCACAGAACAATAACATGAGTATTTTTCACTTGGGAAACCCAATTGGGAGAAAACCCCGCAACCTTCGTCTAGATATAATAATTCTGAGATCATAGTACAATGAAGAAAGAAAATATAAATAAATGCTTTCCAACGATTGAAACCCTGAAACAGTCTTCTTCTGCAGTGTATGTGAACTTCTTTGAGCTGTTGTGTAGCTGCACTCTGCCAAAAAATGCACACTTCACTTGTGTTGTTGCATTGCTGTTGTATGTAATAATGAGGAGAGGTGCCTCCTATTTATATTGTTTTCCCACCCATAATTTAACTAGGGTCGACTTCAGTTGGGGGAGCGATATAATTTTATATTTCATAATTTTTATTTTATTCTTTTATTGCTGACTTTTCACCCTAAGGCTTACATTGTTTTTTATAGGGTTTGTATGAATGATTACAACAAGCTCAACTCCTGATGGAGGACAATAAGAATAGCTTCCTAAGTTGCACAAACTCCAACTCTCCGTATCAACAAGGAAGTTATTCTTCGGTCTTCATCAGCATCATGATCATCTAGGTTTCATCTGTACATCTATACTGTCTCCGTCATCTCTAAACGTATTGAAGGTTGTCTTTATGAATTTGTTCTATCCAAATGTATGAGAGAGAATATTCGGCTACCTAGCTGTCTCTACTGTCAATGGAATACTTCCATGCCTGGCTAGAGATCCTATATGAGCATGCATGCACAACTGTCTACTACATGTTCGTCTCATCTGTCAATGGGGTACTTCCATACCTGGCTAAGAACCTGAACAAGTAGAGGTACCTATGCAATCACACAACCATCTACTACCTATACGAATCATCTACCAATGGGATTTCTCCCATACCTGGCTGAGCACCTGGACGAGTAGAGGCACCTGTGTGAACCCAACCATCTACTACCTTTCCATCTCATATGTCGATGGGATTTCTCCCATACATGGATGAGAACCTGGACGAGTAGAGGTACCTAGGAAAGGGTATAGTGAGTGTCTCTCAGTCTTCTCTCCCTCTCAAGGAGGGATAAGTTCTATTCTACTCCAAGTCTTCCATAAAAGTATTCAAATTTCACTCCGGGAAGAGGCTTGGTGAGAGCATCTGTAGTCTGGTCATCTGTCGGAATATACTGTAGCTCGACCGCACCTTTCTACACCATATCACGTATGAAGTGATGCTAAATCTCTATGTTCTTTGAATTTTCATGAAATACAAGATTCACTAATATATGCACACAACTATGGTTATCACAGGGAATCACAGTTGGCTCTAAAATCCGGCCAAACAATCCTGCAAGAAGTTTACAAAGCCAAACTGCTTCTTGGGTTGCTGAACTAGCAGCCATATACTTGACCTCTGCAGTATTGAAAGCTAATCAGTTCCGCTTCCTACTGCACCAAGAAATAACTGAGGATGCTAAACTGAAAAAACATCCTGAAGTACTCTTCTTATCAGTATAGCATTCGGTCCAATCTAAGTCTATAAACCCTTGCAATTTCAAGTCACATTCTAAATCATATCGTAGACCATATCCCATAGTGCCATGTAAGTATCTAAGCACATGTTTTGAAATAATCCATTGAATCTGCCTCAGTTCACACATGAACTAACTGAGAGCATTCACATCAAAACAAATATCTGACCCGGTGTTCGTCAGATACATCTAGGACCCAATCAACTGGTGATACATGGTGGGATCAATCAATTTTGAGTCTGAAGTAGAATCCCTCAGCTTCTTCAAGTTTGCATCCATCGGAGTAGCTATGGAATTTTAGTCCAACATTCTGAATCTCTTCAATATATCTATGGTTGTATTTTCCTTGTCCTAGGAAAATCTCTTTTCACCTCTTCCATACTTCTAATCCCAAGAAGTAGTGCATCAATCCAAGATCCTTCATTTCGAACTCATAGGAAAGTTTATTCTTACACCATAAGTTAATTTTCTCATTTCAAGTAAGAAACAAGTCATCAACATATAGTACCAAAATCAATGGCTCATTATTCACAACCTTGTAGTAAAGGTTGGGGTCTGCATCACTCTTGGTGAATCCCAGACTCACCAGGAATCTGTCTATCTGTCCATACCAAGTACGAGGTGCTTGCTTGAGTCCATATAACACATTTTTCAGCTTTCATACGTGAGACTCCTTTCCATGGATAACAAACCCTTATAGTTTTTAAATATATACTTCTTCCTCAATAATACCATTGAGAAAGGCGGTCTTGACATCCATCTGATGCAAATTCCATCCCATAGCTAAAGCAATAGCAATGATCGATCTGATGGAAGTGTATTGAGCCATAGAAGTAAATGTCTCATCATAATCAACTCCCTCTTTCTGAGAGAACCCTTTGGAAACAAATCTGGCCTCGTGTTTTTTCAATACTCTCATATGCTCCATGTTGATTTTGTATAGCCATTTGGAAGTTACAACTGACTTCCCCTCAAGTCTCAATACATTATCCCACACATCATTCTTCATGATGGATTGATATTCTTCCACCATGGAATCCTTGGTGTCTGGACGCATATTCATAAGTGGTGGGTTCTGAGTCAATTGTATGACTCATAAATGCAACATAATTGGAGAACCTCTGAGGTCATTTTCTTTCTCAGAAAGTACCATGTTGAGATTCATGCTCCTCTGTATCCTATAAGGTTTGTTGTGCCCATCTAGGTCTTTTCAGACTTACTGTCATATCTTCGAGAATATCAACAGTCGCGACTGGATCAATGGGATTAATGGGTTCATCTTTTCTTGCTAACTCTTTCTGAACTGGAGAGGGTGATGATCTCATCTCCAATTCCTCATCATCGATCTCCATGTCTGATCCTCTTCCTTTCCTAACAGCCATTTCTTATTCAAAGGTTAAATCTTTGTTAACTTCGATCTGTCTGGATCCTGGGATATAGATTCTGTAGGCCTTGGAAGATTCATTGTATTCCATGAATGTTCCCTTCTTGCCTGAAGGTTCTATCTTGGGCACATGAATGTAGAGTGAAAAGTAATTGTCCATCCTGGTGATGACCAGGTTCATCAAGGATCCTTCGATTCATGACAGCAATGTCATCAAGTTTCTATTATATGTAATAGACTCAAATCCTTGTATTTTAGGGATAAATCCCTATGTCTCTCATAAGTCAGTTGAGTAAATCTTGTTGAAACAATAGATAGACCGACATTCGTAGAATATTTTTGCTTCTGATCACCAAATCTATGCATGGAATTATTCTAGGTCTTAGAGTCATAATACATGCTTCTAGATGCTTTCTACTTCTATTCCATCCATATATCAATGGGATCACTTGTCCTTGTAGATCATGGCATTCCCTACAAGTCAAATCTCATCATATGGTTAGCAATATTTCAAAATCAATGTATTAAATAAATAATGTAGGCAACCTTTTAATCAATGCTTTGACACAACACACATAAGGTCATTTTCTGGATGCTTATGGTCTCCATTATAGCATATCATCAAGAGTGCATACTACTCTATTATGTTATAAAGGAGTCCTCATCCTACATGGGTTGTGCAGCATGATAGGCTATTTAACTACCTGAATTTTAGAAATGTAGAAATGTGTAAAACATATTAAAAAAACAATCAAATCTAATATACTAGAGCATGTAAAATCAAATACTTATCTTTTGTAGTTTTGTGGGTGGGCTCCCACTATCAGAGTCCATTGATCTTCATATGCTTGCTTGACTATCATCACAGTCTGGATATTCATATCATTTCTTAGAATAAGAACTCCGAACGATCATCCTTCCTTGGCTCCTTGTGAGGAGGGTCTTTTTCTACATCAGCAGTTGAAGCTTCATGCTTCCTTTTGTGGGAACTTCGACAACTACTGGCATAATAACCATATTTCTTGTACCTATAGCATTGGATCTGAGATAGATCCTTATTTTTTTCCTTCTAATATGGGGGAGAACTTGATCTCTTATCTTTATTCTTGTGAATGTACGGCTTCCTTCCCCTTCCATTGCCTTTCTTGGCATGAGATATGAATGCTTTATTTTCCTCAGGTTGAGTACCATGAATTCTTTGGTGTGTTGCAATTATGGTTTCTTCTTGAGTGCATTCTGCCCATAGTTTATCAAATTTGGGAAACATGGATAGACCACTTATAGTTTGAATGAAAGACTCTCAAGATGGTGGGAGACCATTTAAGGTGGTCATGACAAGATCTTTTTCTTCAAGATTGTCTCCACTGGACTTTATCTTGTCTCGGATCTCAGCGATCCTCATGAAATATGAGGCAATATTCTCAGACTTCGTCATCTTCATATTCGACAGTTGATTCCTCAATGTGAGAGTCACATTGATGCTATTGCGTTCAAATAGCTTCTTTATGGTTTTGAACATCCTTCTCGCTGTCAAATTTGTTGAGATCTGAGGAACCAAGTGATCTCTAATTGAGTCCACTAAAATCCTCCTTGCTTTGGCATCATCCTTTCTCTAGCGAGGTTTGTCTTCTTCGACTTCTGGTTCTAGGTCCTTTTCTTTTACAAACTGTTATAGGTCATTTTCTTCTAGTAGAAGAAGAACCCTATACTTCCAAGGGATGAAATTACAAGCCCCTTCCAAACGATCTTCAACATTCATGCTGATCATCTTGACTACAGATCTAGATCTGAGACCCCAGCAGAGGCTAGGTCAAAAAATGAAAGTTGGAGTTTTGGAAAACTAACTCCACAGATAAATGCGCCCTAGGGAGGCGAGTTGAGAAGAGGTAGAGTCGAGCCAAAACTGTGGAGAAAGTAGGTCAAAACTGGAAACCCTAATTTCTAATGCAGCTGCACAATCAGGTCAAATTTGAAAATTCTCATAATTGAGTTTTATCTTCACCAAAATATGCGCCCTCCTAGAGTGAAATTCCCAAGGATCTTTTTCTTCCAAAAGTTAGAGTGAATACCTTGAAAGAAGAAACCCTAGTTTTGACCGGTTGTCGACAGAGTTCCATGAATGGCTTCTTCTAGCACTGCTCTGATACAATGTTATATTTTCTTAAAATTACAGTAGTATATCTTAATTTTATTTATCAATAGGATCACTAGAAGATAAACAAAGCACAGAACAATAACACAAGTATTTTTCACCTAGGAAACCCAATTGGAAGAAACCCAGCAACCTTCATGTAGAGATAATATTTCTTATATCATAGTACAATGAAGAAAGAAAAAATAAATATGGAAATGCTTTCCAAAGATTGAAACCCTGAAACAATCTTCTTCTGCAGTGTATGTGAACTTCTTTGAGCTGCTGTGTAGCCGCACTTTGCTAGAAACT
The DNA here is from genome assembly GCA_001517045.1 of Pseudotsuga menziesii. Lineage (NCBI taxonomy): Eukaryota > Viridiplantae > Streptophyta > Pinopsida > Pinales > Pinaceae > Pseudotsuga > Pseudotsuga menziesii. The sequence continues at coordinate 36,579 of LPNX010200950.1, forward strand.
GCGCACTTCACTTGTGCTGCTGCGCTGTTGTTGTATGTAATAATGAGGAGGGGCGCTTCCTATTTAGATTGTTTTCCCACCCAGAATTTAACTGGGGTCGACTTCACTTGTGGGAGCAATATAATTTTTTATTCTATTCTTTTATTGTTGGCTTTTCACCCCAAGGCTTACATTGTTCTTTCTAGGGTTTGTATGAATGATTACAACAAGTTCAACTATCGAAGGAGGACAATAAGAATAGATTTCGAAGTTGCACAAACTCCAACATCCTAAGATAAAATTCCACAACCAACACAGAGTTGAGGCCACCAACCTGAAGGACAAAATAACAGTTACATAAATGCATCAACATATTTAAGCAACAGGATTCACTAAAAGGAAAAGGTATACCCAGTAAACTTTAGATTCTAGAGGATACTTGCATTTATTTTCAAAGTTATGTCTATTAAATATTAATCATTGAAACTTGTGCATGCATACCCCACCTTTCATAAGTATGAATTCTTTTCAGATTTTAAATAAAAAGATGTGTGTTGTTGTGTGTGTTTTACTGCAAATTGTTTTCATTATGGTTACTTCATTATATCTCAAGTCCTCAGGTGTGAGCTAGTTTTTCTTTAATATATAGTGATGGGATGAGGCGCTCCCTCTAAATTATTAAATACATGAAATTTTTTGTCAAAAAAAAAGGCCCTCTTTACTCTATGGATGCATCTTCCTTATTTTATCGCTTCCTGAGATATGCATCGATGACTAGGTGTTTTCCCCATACTAAAGAAAGAATTAATTGCCTGAGTTTTAAATGAAATCACTACTAGAGTTTTTCCTAAGTGGATGGGCGTTTTTCCCATAGTAAGCACAAACGCCTTACCTAAAATCCTTAAGGGAAAACAATGCTTGATTTATATATTTGCTTGACTGATAAACTTTTTGACCGGAAAACAAAACAAAAGCATGCTTACACCGTAAATCCTAGCAAGCTTTCATTCCTTCACATGAAATACTAGAATTAGATTTTATTTCCCAAAATAAAATACTATGAATTTCAAGGCCCAAAATCTTAAGTACGAGGAAACATTTTACCTCCTCGGCTACCAAAGAAAAAGAAAATAATCACCCCTATGTATTGAATAAAGGAAAGGAAACACATGTCATTGACATAAATTTGGTTTGTTAAACCATAATGCAACAATAACAATTTAACTTTAAGACAACATTCAAAAGAGAATACGTATAAATATCTCTTTTAAAGACTTGATTCGTTGAGAATGAGATTGAGCATGATGAAAATCCCTGGAACTTGTTATTGGAATTTGCATAGACCAAAAAGACAGAACCATTATGGATCGCAAGCGAAAAGATGGGATCAGCCTTGTTAAAAACCCTCAAGGCCTGTCACCACAAGAGAACGGGCTCGTGTCTAGGTCATGAGTATGAACCCCCCAGATGCCCGTAGCCCGGCTCAGGGCCAGAGGGCATCTCATAATCTGGTATCTGAAATGGATGATGAGATCCGTGGTGGACTACATGCCAGGATCCCTAATGGGAATGAGGTTCTTCTATTTGTGAAAAGGGTGGGTGGGCATGATGTTCTTCTACCTCAAGCCAATTGGAATGTTGCATGTTTCTTTCATCATAAGTGTCAGGACGAGTATGTTGTCATTAACATTGATTATCAGCAGTAGGTGTAGATAGGACGCAGTAAGTGCAGATAGGATGTTGCTTCAATAATGCAGTAGATTCAAGCATATATTCTAAATTTCCTGTACATACATTTAATACCATTCAACAGCCATTAAATTTAGCTTGCATCACCCAACCGCCTATGCCTGGGAAACATTTTTCAAGACAAACATCATTCATTTTTTTCCCAATCAATTGTAGAATAAATCAATGATTAAAGAAACAATTTATTTTATTGTTATTTGGACTATGGTTTAACATTATATTTTCAAAATATTCAACATTATACAGATGAATTAATGGGATCTACCGATTCATATATATCACATGTGGTGACATACTAATCACTATAAAGGAAAACGAGGCTTGAAATAAGGATGATGTTGAATTTCACAATTTATTAATCACATTATCTTCAACAACTTGTTGCAAATAAATATGTTTATTTATTAGCCTCAATTTGTAGTATGGAGGGGCACACCAAAATCCATATTATTCATTTCTTGGTGCTCCATTAGTAGCTCCATCTCCACAGGTTCAAGCACCTCTAGCCCAACCTAACAACAATTCTTTGTGCAAAAAACTATGTCTAATATTAAAATCAATGATAAAAAGAACAAGGGGAGATGCTAAAGGAAACAAGTCCCTGCCTTATGCAATTGGCTCTTTAAGTAATTGACTATTGACAATTGTTCATAAAAATAAATATATTTGTAGCTACTTAAGCTATTAGCATTGAACTTACTCTAATAATAAAAAAGAAGGTTTTGCCAATTTGAAATTAGTTGGGAAATTGATAAGTGCGGTAAAAAGCATTATATATGATATTATCCGAAGTAGATTTTTTTTCCATTGAAAAAAATCATAATTTTATATACTAGATACAAATTACATTTTGCAAATGATCCACTATCAAAAAAGATAAGTGTCCATTTGATCAATTCATACTGCTCAAAAAAGCTTATACATAAATAAAAAATATAAGTCTTAATTACAAAAAAACTATATTGCAGATATAACTACATGTCAATCTTTTTGTCCCAAAAAACTTTATAAAAGTTCAGCTCCATATTATAATGCTTCACTCAGCCATAAACAACAAACTATCCAAATATGTAATCAACATCAAACTGTCCAAAAACAGTAGTCATCAAAAGTATCTCCAAACAATAAACAAGACTGTCCAAACGTCTCTCCATACAGTAATCAACAAACTATCCAACTGTATAATCACCAAATCATTGCCAGCAAATTCATAAAAAATCATCCATGTATACAAGCCTTGTATATATATAAAAAGATATACATATTGTTCCATACAGTAATCAGCACTAATCATAGAAAAAGTATCTCCAAAGTAACTAAGTCCATCAGATAAACTGAAACAGTTCAGATTGTCTATCTGAACTTTAAAAACCTAGTAGGAATCATGTCTTTCAGATCCTTTAAACTCAGAGATAAGCCAATAACCATTCTGAACTTTCCCACCATCATTGGCTAACTTATCATCTAATGCATTTCTTTCTCTATAAATGTGTTTAAAATCTGTCTGCTCAAAAAAATCAGAAAGTCTGTTGACTTCTTGTAATAACTGTGCACGTTGCAAATTATGTATTCTAAATTTACCTGTAATCTAGTTAATGACTAGCAGAGAGTCACCAAAAACCTGGATTTTAGAAATCTGCTTGTCCAATGCCAAAATTAAAAGTAATTTCAAAGCATATAACTCGGCAAGATTGTTTGTCCCTACCCCCAACCCAGCTTTAAAAGTGAAATAATGATCATCTTTGAGGAAAAGTATACCCCCAACACCACACAAATGTGGATCACCAGAAGCAAATCCATCAAAAAACCCCAAGGTTTAGTTTTATCAATAATTTCCTCAATGATGATTCTAATCTTCAAAACCTCATTATCCTGAGGATAAGATGAAAGCAAACCCAAACTAGATGTTGTAACCTGCGCAGGAGATGGAGTAAAATTATCAAAACAACTATGATTTCTAGCCTTCCATATAAACCAAGTTGCAATAACAAGCAAGGATCTAATTGATTTTACCTTGTTATTGAAAATCCAATTCTTCAAACAAGAAAGAATCGAGTCCCCAACCCATAGATTCTGAATTTTAACCTTAGATTCAATCTCCTTCCAAACAGATTTAGTATAAGGACAATTAGCCCCTATATGAAAATTAGTTTCAGCATCACCTTTACACAGGTAGCATCGTCCTGGTCCTTCCCAACCCCTGATATTTAGTATATCCCAAGTAAGGGCTTTCCCTGAGAATAAAAACCAGCAAAAAATTTTTGACTTAAGGGGACACTTAAGATGCCAAATCATGTTCCACCACCAAGCAGTTTCCATTTCATGTTGTTCCAGAATCAAATGCATGTATCCACCTTTTGGGGAATACTTACCAGATTTACCCTGGTTCCAAACAAGCACATCATCCTCATTTTTAAGTTTGATATGACTAGGTTTTAGAATGGCTGGATATCCATTCCATGCATTAATATCCTGATCCTCAACAAAACCAAGTACATCGGTACTTAGCCATCCTTGTTCCATCAAGTATGACACTGTTGATGTCCCAATATATTTCAAAAAGGAATAACCTGCAGAATGCAGAATATCAATCAAGTGAGAGGGTAAGCTATGACGCCAATTACAACCTGCCCAAGGAGCCAAACCAATACGAACATCAACTCCATTCCCAATCTTCCAAACAAGAAAATCACCAATAAGATGAAAATACCAGAGCACAGATTTCCAACAAATAGATATACCTGATTTCTTTTTATCCTTTTCTCTAATCCAATCCAACAATGTGAGTGGCCTAATATCTTTCTGAGCGACAATCTGAACCCATAGCCCTGAGCCATGTATTATTTTCCATACACTCTTAGCAGCAAGTTCTTTGGCAAAAAGAGCAGGTACCTTCAAACCCCATCCACCCATAGATTTTGGATTTTCCAAGACCTTCCATGAAGTCCAAGGCAATTCGGAGGATGATCCACAACTACTAGACCATAAAAATTTCAAACAAAGCTTTCTGATTTTCTCAATAATCCCTACTGGAATCCAGAAGTGCATCCAGTATACAGGCAAATCTTCAAGGATACACTTTATCAAAATAAGCTTACCACCCCTGGACAGCCATCTAAAACTCCAATTCTTGATGCGTTTTTCAGCTTTTGCAATGACCCAATCCCAATCTTTCAATAAATATCTGCAAGGTTTTAAATAAAAACCAAGGTATTTCATACCACTGTAACTTTTTAGGACAGTATATGAAAAAATATTATGTAAAGAGATCAACTCTATTTCATCAAGCCCAGAATAATAGAAAGATGATTTGTCCTCATTAATCATCATCCCTGAGGCTTTGGTAAAGTCCATCAAAATTTCATACAAAGTTGATAGAGACTGAGCAAAGCCATCAGTGATCATAACAATGTCATCCACAAAAAGAACATGAGTCAATGAAATATTATTTCCAAAAGAGATGCCCCTGAAAACACCATTGAATTTAGCAGATAAAAGAGCCCTACTCAAACCTTCAACAACAACAAGAAAAAGCAAAGGCGCAAGTGGACATCCTTGTCTAAGTCCTCATCCAGACCTAAAGAAACTAGAAGCCACACCATTAATCAGAACAGAAAAATAAATAGAGGTTAGGTTGCTCATAACCCAAGTAATGAAGGATACATCAAAACCTATTTTGGTTAAAATAACCCGTAGATAAATCCAACTGACTCTATCATAGGCTTTAGATAGATCAATTTTTAGTAACACAGACTTTAAACCCTTACAATGTATAGAGTGTATGCCTTCCTGAATGGGTTTATGTGCTATGTATTTTTAGTAACACAGACTTTAAACCCTTACAATGTATAGATGCTGTGTATGTATGTATTTACCTTTATGTGCTATGTATTTAGATTGTATGTATTTACTGTGCTATGTATTTATTTAGATAGATCAATTTTTAGTAACACAGACTTTAAACCCTTTGTTGTAGCTTGAATCAAGGTTGCTTTTAGGATTTGAGAAAAGATTCTTTTATTAACTTTTAGTTGCATGAATTAATTTTCTTCAGTTTTTCAATTCTTTTACGCTGACTGTATATTTTCTTTGTAAGTACTTATCGTTATTCAAAAAAATAAACGAGATCTACATATCTAAGTGAAGAGAAAAATGGTCTATGCACTAGGTTCCTATGCATTGATCGTAGGATACCTATTGGCACAAGACCAACATTCATCTAATGCAATAATCAATTGGCATAATTACAATGCATAATTGTATTAGCCTCCATGACCATAATTGGCTAGTGGAGGCCAAGATCGAGCATAATGTATGATTCTATGAGTTTATCAGTTTGTCAAGATTCAGGTCCCCACATGTCCCTTGGACCATTAAGGACAAGATAACAAGTGGAGTCCCCACTTTCCCTAAATCTAGTCAGTGCAGTTGTGTTTCACTGACACCTTCCTGTTGTGACTTGTGAGTCTACATGTCCTGTTGTTGATGATGTGATTCATGTTATTTGACTAATGTTGTTATTCTTTTATTTTGACAATATTCTATAAATCAGTGAAAGATTCACCAGTTTTTACAATTTTTTATAATGAAGTTAAATATTCGCCAAGTTTTTACAACATTATATAATAAAATGAAAGATTTGCCAAGATTTTACAACATTATATAATAAAATGAAAGATTCGCCAAAATTTTACAACATTATATAATAAAATGAAAGATTTGCCAAATTTTTTATATATACATATTATATTATTGATAAAATCGCCTTCAAATTTTCCTATATATCGGAGAGATTCGCCCAATTTTTATACATATAAATCTACGGGGGTTCTTAAAATCATCCCTGCCTAAAATAGCCACAACGATGGCATACCTGGCCTTGCCTCATGACCCGAGCGGAATTAAAGAAAGAAACGAATTCACACAATTGAATATTTGGTCAAGATGCATCGCTATAGAATATCTTTAGATTCATTGGACAATTCATTTGTTTTGTTCTTTTTGCCCTTAAGTGGACAAGCATATCTACTATCACAATTAATGCCCTTGTTAGAGTCCCTGACAAGGGGATATATATGAATCAGTCAGGGCCATTATTTAGAATAATTTGTAGTAACTTTAATAAAAACATGTAATTTAGACTAAGGTTGTGTATTATTTTTTATTTTTTTATTTTTTAAAACTATTTTTGTGCCTATTCATTGGTTAGTGCAGGTGACGTTTCTCTAGGGTCTTGTGCCCCAAAACCCGACGGCCAGCTTTGGCCATCAAATATTAAATACAACCAAAGTTTTAATGCAACAATGTGTAGCCTCAGTATACGTGTGCACTTCTACTTGCCATGAAAGATGAGCTCAAAACAAAGCAACTAACACCCTCTGACCGCTGACATCCTCGACTGTGCAGTCGTCCTCGGCAGGGGCTCTGCAAACAATGTTAAGGTGACAATAAGATGAAGGTTCTGCATGCATTCCCTTCTTGTTTCCATGATCATGCCCTTCTTGTTGCTATGATCACGCCATGCATGCCCTTCTTGTTACCAGGATCACTCCATGGATCCATGATTATAAAATGGACTGCTGGAACTAGATTTAGACTGGTCTAGAACTGGTTTAGCATTTTCCCTCGATGCAGCCACTATTTCAACTGCAAATCCCTTTCATACTTGTTCCTCCTTTACAATCCATGGTTTTCTTCTTTCCAAAACTCCATAGGGTTTGACTCTTTGGTAATCTCTCCACGCACACTTGATTTTCAGGGCACGATCTGCAGAAATTTGTCAATCTCGGTTAGGAAAAATAGTCCTGAAAACCCTATCTCTTTTCTTTTGTAAATCCCCTCCTCAACCTGGCATTTTAATTTGGTGCACATTTAACTACAACAGTCTGCTTATTTTTTGCAAAATGTAAAATCAAAAGAGGGTTGCTCTGTCAATTGTTCATTTTGATTGTTAGATTTTAATTTTTAGTTTTTTCTCTGGTTGCCTCAACGATCTTAGTTTTGTGGCCATTCTCAAGCTATGCGTGTATGGTTGATTAGATTGTTTTCTAGTTCCTTCCTCTGCCTGTTGGTATTACAAAGTTCACATTTCTGGCAAAGCATTTTTGTAATGTTGTTCCATTAATCTGAATTTGTTTTGGAAATATATTGCATCAGTATGCTAATTTTATTTTTGGGGTCTATGCTTCACTTATTATGATTGAAATGCAGTGTTGTGATTGAAATGTAATTGTTGCTAAAAAGCTTATACTGGTTGGGTGTGGTCCCTCACACCTCATCGTCAACCATCATATGTCTTAGCTTTCTTCAACTCCCACATAGCTGGTATACTTGCAACAATTTTTGTATTGCCTTCCATTGCAAATAATTAAAAATATCCACTGCCCAACATTGATTGAGAATACATACCAACTGCAAAAGAATAAAGGTAGTATATTTGATTTCATATTAATACTTGGATTTTTTTACAAAGTCCAACAATATTTCTCTGTCAATCTGCATGTCAACATTGCATTAGTTTGTCTATCTTTATACCTCGGTGGACCGGCCTGTTAATAAATATTATATCCCATTTCACCTTTTTTCCATAAAAATATTGTACATATTTGGATTTGAATTTATATTTTATTTAGCATACGGTCATTCTATTTAAGGTTTGGTGGCTATCAGATTACCATAACATCCTTTGGTTTTGGCTGCAATGAAAGTTCCATACTGATAATATTGCTTTCTTATTTGTTGTAGGAGTCCATAACATAATTATCTCATGGGTCATGGTGTTAGCAGTGGTGGTGGGAAGAGCTCTTTGAGTTATCTTTTCAGTTCATCTCATCCCACAAAAAATACACCACCTCTTCCCACCAACAACTCACCCGCTATCAGTCTAGAGGCCTCATTATCATCAAGTTACCATTGGGCTAAGGACAAAATAGTGGTAATTTCATCAAGTTACCTTGGAGCATATCAAGGAAAATGTTTTATGCAAAACAAATAGGTCTCCTGAAATCGCATATTAGTCAAGATTTTTTGTGCTAAACAGATAGTTGTTGAAGGTATTTTAATACCAAAAGAAGAGACAATAATGTCAATAACTTGTCAATCAAAATCCGTGTAGACATACAATGATTTTGATAAGCTTATTAGACCACGCTACATGTAAGAATTTGATCTTCGTTGTTTAAATGATTATGGTTGACACAAATTTATATTATGAGTAATTAGTTAGCCTATTAATAAAAACAATAGATCAACTCTAGTAAATATATATATATATATATATATATATATATATATATATATA
>LPNX010200950.1:45678-72587 GCA_001517045.1 Pseudotsuga menziesii
TAGTATTCTTGACACAATACATATATGTGTGGTTGTCTGGGAATCTATTTGTTTTTTAAAGATTTGGGTGCATACTCACTATCCCAAAATGTACCTATTTTGTTTAATTCTCCTCATGGAGTATAAGAGTTCAACTAAAGCATTTTACAATCATCTAATACATGTAATGATATCGAATCGAAATTTTGTAAATAGCATGGCTTAAATAATTTGTTTCTCAAAGCTAAATGTCAAACTTGGTTACATAAGTAGAGCCATTGAGTGACCCCAAAAGTAGTTCGCTCAGGTAACAAAAGTATAATTTTAGATAAAGTATCAATAGTAGTATATTGTTCCCAACATATACATAAGTGAAGGTTATCCTATTAAAAAGAAAAATATTTTCATAGAGTTGTTCTACAAGAGGAAAAATATTTTTCCTAGAGTTGTTCTACTAGAGGAGGAAGACTAATATTCTATGCGTGTAGTTGATTCTTCATCCATTTATAAGTAATCATCAATGAATTACTAAAAACTAGCAGTTGATGACATCTATTTTCCTAAGCAATATTTATCACTTGTTTTTGTGCCATTAACTCTCCATAATTGTTTTTTCCTTGGAGTAAATTTACTTTGATTTATATGTGATATTATTTTTGTGATATAAAGTATTCCCCCCATGCTACTGGTGGAATTCAGTCCTTCACATTCTCTATAGAAATACCCCCAAGACATTGACATCTAAATATATCCTTAACATAACTGGCAAGGTATTTTAACCTTCAAAAATGTTTTGCATTGATGATAAATAACACATACCTATGCAATAATTTGAAAGGTAGGTATAGACCTATCCTCACAAGGTGTGGGGTTGTGGGAAATCCAAATGCCCCGCAAGACTAAGTAATAAATAGCTCTACTATATATTTAGTTCTTGCCTCTCATACTAACTCATAAGGCATGCTTCTACATTTGTCTTAGACCATATGTTGTTGTATCCCATCTAATGTCCCATATCCATTTAGGCTTGTTCGGAAAATATGTAATGTTGAATAGGTGTGTAGTAGTTTCTCCATCTTATCTGCACAAAACACATATATTAGGGCCTACCTTATTCCTTTTTTGAAACATCTCCTAGGTAAGTATATTGTTATTAAAATCCAACTATATAAATATTTCAGTCTTCATGGATGCCTTGCTCTTCCATATTTTATTTGGCCACCACCATTTTGCTTACATGTTTGCATTCTCTTATAAAGTCTTGCATCTCAATTTAGGTGAGTATTGTGGCACCATATTTGGTTTTTCTCGTGCCAAGATATCATGTTCTTCCTTAAGTCTAATGTGATCTTTGCATAAACCACCCTCGATGCCATATGTGTGTATTCATAGGATATCTTATCATCTTAAGTGTAAATTTTCCAATGTTTTGAAGATATTTAATCATATATTTAGGAAGGAATAGCTCATTTCCACACCCTAACATCTGCTCCAACTCTTACTTGTTTTCCATCCCTTACTCTCCAAGCTAGATAGCACCCTATAATTGGAAAAGGAAAAGTCCCTAATTTCCATTGATTGGACACATTAGTGATAAGTTTCTTGTCATTTCTAATCTAATATAATAGTGTATCTAGGAAGATATATTTTTGTATATGATTTTATTCCATACAATCTCTTTTGAATAAGATTAGAAAGTGATTTTGCAACAAGAGATAGTCCAAATGTATGTATATTCTTAAGTCCCCATCCTCCCTCATTATTAGATATGCCAATAGTGTACCATTTAGATAGGTGAGTACCAACCTTTTTTTTTCCCCGGAAAAAAATCATAATTTTATTGCAAAAATGAACAAAATTACATCTGTATATGTATGAGATCAAATATGATCCCTACATTGTCACATATTATCCCAAAAAAATGCAGTCACCAAAGGACTGAAAACCCCTGCCAAAATAAGCAGTCAAGCACCCAAACATATGTGCCAAAGCTCAAAGCTGAAATCAATCTATCTGAATCAATATCAGACCCAAACACTAGACTAGATCCGAATTAGAACCCAGTCTGAAATATCAGCATCCATACAAAATCTGAGCTGTTGCCAGACAGTAAAACTGTAATAGCCCACGCTGATCTATCCCAACCTCATGAATGTCATTCGGTTAAAAAATACTCCAATAATATATGAAAATAAACTCTGTACATGTATGAGATCCTATGATCCCTACATAGTCACATATTATCCCAAAAAAAACAATCACAAAAGGACTGAATACCCCTGCCAAAATAATCAGTCAAATACCCAAACATATGTGCCAAAGCACAAAGCTGAAATCAATCTGTCTGAATCAATATCATACCCAAACACTAGACTATATCCAAATTGGCTAGTCTGAACAACATCCATAAAAGCTGATGCCAGTCAGTAGCATAAAGATTTGACAGTACCAAAATCCACGCTGATCTCAACCACATAAACCGGCCAATGTCATTCGGTATAACATATCGTTTACTGTCATATCGAATTGTATAAATGCTCAAGCGATAAACCCAGCCTGTCAAAAAGCTGGAAAAACCAGCTCGATATTAAATCACTGCAATATGTCGATCAGTCTCATCTTAAAAATTAATACTTGCCCATCCCTCGTGAGTATTAGAAGATCACAAAGTCTGTGCATAATCACCCTGCTGTTCCAACAACTCTTCATGAAAAGGCCTATGATAATAGCTGAAAGAACCCACACTAGAATGAACAGAGATCCTCCATACACCATAGTCAATATGCCACTGTATCGCTTACTTGGATAACTTATCAGCCACCCCATTCCGTTCTCTATAGACATGTGTAAAAGAAAGATGATTAAACGGTTGCTTTATGCGAAACACCTCCTCCAGAATAGGTAAAAGGATCATCACATGGCACTGAACAGTCCCTTTTGCCCATTCAATAACTAACATAGAGTCACCAAAAACTTGTAAAGACAAACAACCCTGTTCCAATGCAAATAACAGCAAAAGCCTGAGTGTCATTAATTCAGCATAGTTGTTTGTTCCCCTTCCTAATCCAGGCGAGAAATGAAAATAATGAGACTCAGATTTGTACAAAACACCACCCCCACCATAGCTCAATTGCAGTTCTTGTGATGCTCCATCAAAGAAGCCCCAGGGAATAGCTTTGTCTATCAATTCCTCCCGCACAGGCCTATTCTTGAGTAGCTTCTCCGGTTCCCTAAAATGGTGAAAAATTGCAACAATATGAGCCACTACAGACTCCATCGATATTCTACAGTCCTAAAAAATAATCTTGTTACGTGATAGCCAAATCCCCCAAGCAAAGATACAGGGAACAACTCGGAAGGGTTTATGTCCCAACCACCAGCTTTGAAAAGCATTGTGAGCAGAATCTCCTTGCCACCCCCCGATGAAGCCCAACTGATTACCCACTTCAGTCCATATAGATTGAGAAAAATTACATTGAACAAAGAGATGATGAATAGTTTCCTCAGCCTTCCGACACAGCGCACAAAATCCTGGACCTTCAATAAATCTCTTTTGCAAAATGTCCCATGTTGGAGCTTTATTTTCCAAAATAGCTCAGAAGAGTAACTTGGCCTTACCCGGGCATTTTAGCTTCCACAGCTGTTTCCACCACCAAACCAAATCTCGATCATGGACCAACACATTGAGCTGAATATAACCATGTTTAGGAGTATAACACCCTGAAGGATGATAATCCCAAACCAGTTTATCATCCCTGTTAGACAATCTGACATTTGAAACCCTTAGCTGCCTTATAAATCCCTCCCAAGCCTCCTGCAAATCAACAGGAATATCAAGTCTCTGAGCACTGATCCATCCTTGATACCATAACGAAGAATTTTCCTGATCCTCAATATCAACAATAAAAAGACACCCTCTTGTTTCCAAGTGAAATCGCAGCTCCTCAAGAAGAACACTATCCCTCCCACATCCCACCCAAGGATCAATCCCAATACGAACCATTCTCCCATTACCAATTCTCCACACCAAACCAGAGCCAACCAGATCAAAATGCTTTACCACCGCTTTCCAGACCATAGAGCAATTTAACCGAGATTTGTCAGCCAACCGAATCCACTCAATGAGAGTCAATGGAGCAATATATTTATGATACACTACTCTAGTCCAGAGAACTGAGTATGTATAAGTCTCCATGAGACTTTTTCTCCTAAAGCCTTTGCAAAAAGGAAAATATTTTTTAACCCCCACCCTCCCAAAGCTTTGGGAACAACAATTTTCTCCCACCTCACCCACACCATAGCTCTATGATCATGCTTACCTCTCCACAGGAAAGAAAAACACAGCCTGCGAACCTGTTCCAAAATCCCCTTAGGCAGCCATGCAAGTGACATCCAGTAGACGAGTATTGCTTCCAACACAGATTTTACCAGCACCAATCTCCCAGCCCGAGAGAGCCATTTATAACTCCAACTCTTTAGTCTTTTCTCCAATTTGGTCAATAACCAATGCCAATCAGCCTTTAGGTAAGAGTTCGGTTTTAAGAAAAATCCCAAATACTTTATCCCAGCATCCAAATCCATAATTTGAAAAGGCAAATGATGGTAAATACTGAAAGTCTCCTGTTCAGATAAGTTCGAGCATGATATAGTGGATTTTCCAATATTTACCACCATACCCGAAGCAGCTTGTAACAGAGATAATCATTCAGACACCTTATCAATATCCTGTCTCGATCCATTGGTGAAAATCAGAATATCATCAACAAAAAGAAGGTGTGTAATATACAATACCTCAGAGATGGCAATTCCACGAAAAGTCCCTTCTGCTTTTGAAGACAAAATAAAACGACTGATTCCTTCAACAACAAGAAGAAACAAAAGGGGAGAAAGAGGACACCCTTGACGAAGACCCCGTCCCGCATGGAAGAAAGGGCTAGCAGCTCCATTAATGAGAACTGCAAAACTCACCGTACTGATACAAGCCATAATCCATCTAACAAATTCATAACAGAATCCCAGATGTGTAAGCAGCATCCTAATGTATAGCCAACTGACCCGATCGTAAGCCTTTGAGAGATCAATCTTAATCACTGCTCCTTTCTGTTTCTGAACTTTCAAAGTATGAAGGCCTTCCTGAGCAACTCCAATGGCCTCATGAATTTGACGTCCCTCCAGAAACCCAAATTGCTCACTAGAAATATGTTCAGACAAAACAGATTTGAGTCGCTTTGCAATAACCTTAGAGATGATCTTATATAAACAATTGCAAAGTGATATAGGCCTGTAATCCTCAAAACTTTCAGGTTTATCCACTTTTGGGATAAGAGCAATAAAAGTAGTATTGAGCGGGCCATGTATAAACCCAGCCTTACGAGATTCCTCAACTACTGACAAAAGCTCCTCACCGAAGAAATCAAAGAAACCCAAGAAAAATTCAGCAGGCCAACCATCAGGCCCAGGGATTTTATCTTTTTGAAACAAGTGAAGAACCCCAAACAACTCCTCCATCGAAACTTCCCCCATCAACATCATGTTTTCCTCCTCATCCACAAATCGGGGAAAGAGCTGTGCCACCCGAATGACCTCAGCAATAGTAGCTCCAGATTGAGCAGAGTATAAATCCCCAAAATATTTAACACCCAGATCAGCCAGTCCATCGAAATTAGACACCGGTTCCCCTTCAGCCGAAGGAATCTCCCAAATAGAATTGGAAAATTTTCTCCCCTTAGCATAAGCTTGAAAAAATTTTGTATTCTCATCTCCACACTGAAGCCAAATTGCTCTGCTCTTCAACCTCCACAATTCTTCTCGCTCACAGAAAATTATATTCCTCTTCTTTTCCAAAGTAATGAGTTCATCCTTACTCTGTTCATCCAAAAACCCCATTCCCGAACAGTGAAGCAATCTGTCAATAGCCAACTCACAATTCCTCAATATCAAATCATCATTTACCCGCTTAGCATGAGCCCAAGAGATAGTAGCCTCCTTAATGCATTTCATATTTTGATAAAAATGTACCCCCGCATGCTCCAAAGAAATTTGTGTACGATGATCCCACAAATCCTTCACCAAAGATTGAAAACCCTCATCCTTCAACCAGTTGGAGTTAAATTTGAATGGACTAGGGGGTTTCCTCCTATGTCCTCGAAATTCTAGAAATATGGGGCAATGATCAGAAATCCCACCTATCCCCACCCACTGCCGAACCAGATCCACCCCAAGAGCCAAAGATTCAGCCACCAAGAACCGATCCAATCTCTTAGCTACCCTTTGTTCCCCTGCTCTCTTATTTCTCCATGTAGGGACAAGCTTTGCGGGGAGGATATCCAGAAGATCCTTCCTCGCAAAAGATTGAATGAAAAAATTAGCCAAAATATCTGGTGCAGCCCTAGGCCCCCATACCTCAGATGCTCCCAGTGATAGATTAAAGTCTCCCCCCATAATAACCTCAGTGTCTTCGAAAATGTCCATATGGAAAAAAGAATCCCAAAAGCTAACTCTGTTCAAATATGGCCCATAGATGTTCAGAATCGTGAGAGTCTTTCCAATCTCAGAGTCCCATACAGCCAACCCCACACCAGAATGAATTCCCCAAGTACAGTCACATCTACAGCTTTGAACCTTCCATCCTGAGGCCAGACCTCCAGAACGTCCCTTTGCATCCACAGCCACAAACTTCCAACCAGAAAGCAAAGATTCTAAAACCCTAACAACCTCCTCACTACCCCGCAAAGTTTCCTGAAGCAGAATAACATCCGGCTGATTTAACTCCACCAGCCTTCGAAGAGACGATTTTTTGAGGGGACTCGCCAACCCCCGACAATTGAAGGACATAACTTTCATAAGGGAGACCCCGCCTGGGCTTTCACTGCTCTAAGTGCCCATTCAATTGAATATTGTGTCCCCATCCCTAAATCCACCTTTTCCCGATCTTGTGCTTTTGACAAAAGAGACTTTCTGCCACGGCCTTTCCCTGCCACACGCAAAGACAAATCAGAAAGACCTTTCCCTCCTGACCCCTCAAAAGATATCTCCCTATTTCTAAGAGCATATCTGATACAACTACCCTCAGAGCTGGTAGAAATTTTTGTAGAAACAATGGAAGGGGAAAAAACACAATCAGCCAACGGCATAGGACAAGTATCAGCCTGACAGTGGACAGTCGAATTGACTAAAGGAGAACCGAAAAACAATACCCCCCCCATAACATCAGAGACAACAACTGGAGAAGTACAAGTCTTCAAGGAGCCATCCAGCGAAGAGGAAAACAAAGTATTACTCCCTGCCCCCATACTGACATCGCCCAAATCCCCAAGAACTTTCCTGCCAATGTCCACATCACTCCTGTCTGATGTAAAAGTGATATTACTGGAATCAACCTAGATCGTTGGTTCAGTAACCTTCGCCCTTACATCCAAATGCCCAGAATTTAATGCCCCCATATCAGCATTATCCCCCAGCACCTTTGGAGCAGCTTTTCCACTTATCGCTTTGCTGGCCTTAAAAAGAAGTGGACAATTAGCCACCATATGGCCACATGAATGACAGCGGTGACACCGAAACGGCACACCCACATAGTCAAGAAGCTGCACAAAGTCCCCATCCTTCGTCTGAATATTTATCTCAGAGGAGAGACCCAACCGCAAATCTATCTTTACCAGTAATTTGGCCACCGAATATTTTCTTGTCTCCAAAAAGGATAAATCAGCACATACAAAATCACCCAGAAAATTCCCAATTGCTGCAAAACGGTTCTCATTCCATAGATGCATAGGAAAACCTGGAAGTTTAACCCACAGAGGCTCCTTGTTAATCTTCTCCTTTTGAGAATCGAAAAAAGGTGTCCAGGGTTTCAAGACAGAAGGAACCCCTTGAATTGACCACTTCCTTCCCAAAACAGCATCAGCCTCCTCTTTACTGTGCATAATGAATGAAAACCACCCTTTAGTCAATACCTGCACTTCAGGTACATTAATCAGCAAATGTGCCCATTGCTCGACTGCCCATCTTTTGAGAAAACCATGGCCAAAATGTTTTCCCCGAACATGCCCAACCACTGCTGTCATGGACATATCCTCAACCTCTTCCAATGACACATCCACCCCCAAAACCAGCTTGTCCCTACGCAACCTATTCTTAACAGCCTTAGGGCCTTTTATAAATCTCTCCTTCGCTGACCCCCCTTGAAATTCAGCCTCAGTAGACCTTTCATGACTGCCCAGATCAGCCACCTCCTGATCCCTAGAAGAAAATGCCTCCCTATCCCTACCTCCAGCATCCAGCACTGTGTCAATACCCTGATCAGAACCATAATCTCCCTTCAAATCTGTATTCTGATCACCAAGAAAAGGAGAAAAACTCGTAACAGGGTTCTCAGATGAATTTGCAGGAAAATTTGAAAATAATCCAGTCCGAGAGGAGAGAGCACAACCTAGGAGTCCAACGAGATCGGGCCTGTCCGAAATCCTGGGGTAATCATTCACAGCCAGACCCACTTCATCCATAATCCCAGAGCATACCCCTGGCCCCCTTCCTGACAGCAGAGGTCATGGTGTCCCCTGCCAATCCAAGGCACCAGAAGAACTTCCTTCAACAAAAATTCCTCCTTCATGGACCCCATCCGATGTATAATCAACCTCCTCTTCCATAAATCCCCACCGAACCACCCCAATAATTTTCAAACCTCAACCCAAACCCCCCCCCAAAAAAACAAAAAAAAACCACACTCCACCTCCGAACCGCCACAAATCTTGAGAAATCGATCAGAAAAAGAACCAGCAAAAGAAGGTGAACTTGATACCAAAAGACTGAGACCCTCTAAGGCCCTAGGCTCCAATACAGCCAACTATGCTGAAAGCTAGCCAGCCTGAAAGCTGGAGATCCAAAGAAAGGACCAACAGACCAAACTGAGATCCTTCAAAAAAATTTGGAGTAAGTTCGAATCTTCATGAAGCGTTTAATTTTCCAACTCCAAAGAAACAGAGCCACCAATGAACAAGCCTATGCTCTGAATGAAAGCTGACAAACACTACCAAAGAACCAGTGAATCCTCCAATATACACTAACAGGTCCACTCAATCCAGTTCCAAAGATCTTCCCATATTCAATATCTTCTTAAATCGGATTTTCCTTCCCCATCAGCTCATCATTACGATCTAGAATAATGTTGTTAACAAGATAAACACCAATGACCAAATCGATAGAGCTTGATGTACCCAACCAAAGCATTCGGTCTTCCACCAGAGATTCCAGAGAAAGAAAACCTGAAACACTCCAACAAACGCTGAAAGAACGCAACAATAGATGGATCTGACACCCTTCAAGAACTCAAAAACAAGAGCCTGAACAGTGCACGATCCCAACTTCGGGATGGAAGCAAATCAGAACTCCTTGTATACCGAGATCTACAACCACCTGAAAACATGCAGGGAAAACTCCAGCAGATAGGCACTGAGGGCTGATAGGGAAATCCTGAAAGGCTCTGCAAATTCTTGAAGAGCTTGAAGAATACCAGTAACTACAACCTGAAAATCGATGACGCCTCCAAGGAATGGGCCAGAGATGTATCCAGCAAGAGCAACAATCCAAAGAATGCACCAAGAAATAGGATCAACCACTGTACGCTGGGCCAAGTCGCAGACCTGAGAATCTCCACCGAAGCCTACAAGAACAAATCCCTAATCCAAGAACTCAATCCAGAGAACAGTCACAGCTCCAAGGTCGTAGAAAAAAAAACAGTTCTAAATGCTCCAGCCATATACAAACACGGGAAAGAAACTTAGATCCAAACATCCCAAGCTGGGTGAGCCAGAGCCGAGTCCGAGACCTGCAAACAAAATTAAAAATTTCTTGGAGCGAAAAAATCCCGCCCAACTCCTATCCCTTGTACATATACACTTCAGGTGAGTACCAACCTTATTTGAACCTCCTTTCTAAATAAATTGAAATAGATCCTTTTGATTATCTCTAGTATTCTTTTAGATATGTGATTGAAGGAGTGCCAATAGACAAGGAAGGATTCTAGAAATGATTTGACTAAAAGCAATCTACCACCTATATAAATCACCTATTCCACCAGAAGTTCAACCTTGGGCTTAATCTTTGCAAGTGGCCACAACCAATCGCTCTTGTTATTGTTATTGAGTTTCAAATAAATCCCAAGTACTTTATCCATCATTGAAATATGAAAAACTGAATGGGAAATAATCTGTTAGTGCTTGTCTAGTTTCCTCATTAATCTCATTAAATGCCACTACACAATTTCGAATGTTAACTTCCATACCAGTAGATTTTTTGTACAATAGAAGTAACTCCTTGAAATGTATTCCCTCCTTAACAACTCCATGCAAATCAAATGTACATCATCCATAAATAATAAATTAGTGATAGTTTCATTACCTTTGATCTTAATTACTTGTATATTCCTTATTTTCGCTTTAATTATGGATCTACTCAACCTCTTACCCACTAGTATAAATAAATATGGAGATAGTGGCCACCCCCATCTCAAGCCTATAGAAGGTTTGAATTAGAAAGGTGAGCTTGAGCCATTGACAAGAACAACACAGGAAACATATGTGGCATATCCAATGGTATAGTTGACCAGGGATAAGTTGAAAGTTCCAGGGTATTTTTTAAGGATTCTAATATTATAGTTAAGTATAGTTTTCTAGGCGATTGTTTTGGATTGAAAAAAACATGTTTATAGATAGGTAGGCGAATATTAAATATGAAACATAAAATTAACACTAAAATGTGTAAATTTTAGCTAATATATATATATATATATATATATATATAATGTAAATATAGGCGATATTAGAGAATAAAAATGACCAAATAACGAATTTATTTTTTGAAAAAAACCCCAAAAATAGCCAATTGGTGAAATTTCGCCCTTAAAAATTACCCTGGTTGAAACCATTGTGAATTAATAATAACCTTAGACAGATCCATATATATATTATGTAAATATAGGCGATATTAGAGAATAAAAATGACCAAATAACGAATTTATTTTTTGAAAAAAAATCCCAAAAATAGCCAATTGGTGAAATTTCGCTCTTAAAAATTACCCTGGTTGAAACCAATGTGAATTAATAATAACCTCAGACATATCCAACACTCTATCGTAAGCCTTTGATAAAGCCAATTTTATCACTATTGCTAGAAGTTTCTTGTTTTTAATTGTGTGTAGACCCTCTTGGGCTGAACCAATTGCTTCATGGATTTTCCAACCTTCTAAAAACCCAAATTATTCAGTAGATATAATTTTGGAAAAAATATTATTCAATTTTATAGCTAGAACTATTGAGATGATAATTTATACACACTTGCATAGTGCAATGGGTCTGAAGGCATCAAATACTTTGGTATATCAATTTTAGGGGTGATGGAAATGAAGCTAGAATTAAATGATTCTATTACCTTCTCAATTTTTTTGACTTCATTGACTACTCTAAGTAAACCTAAGTAAACCATCTCTTGATGTCTCATAAAAACCTAGGAATAAATCCACAATCCACCCATATGGGCCTAGAACTTTATATTTTTGGAAGGATGACAACACAACCAAGAGTTGTTCCTTTGAACTCTACATACATTGATTGAATATCATATTTTAAGACTAATCTTAGGAAAATGTGGTTACTTTGATCATATTTATAATATTTTCCCTCTCTAGTTCTTTGTAAAGATTTGAAAAATATTGTATCCCCAACTTAGCTAGGTGTCACATTCCTATCCATAAATCTAACAAACAAAGGGGGACAAGCACAAACTACAGGCTTCTAAATTTCACCCCATAGCCATATTATGAATTCATAAATATTCAATTGCATGTGCAGATTAATAAATAAAAATACACAACATAAATTAATATTATCCACACACGCATAACATGCATATATAAGCATAATCATCATAGGAACAAAATAAAGATGTTGTGAATTAAAATACAAGAGAATACTTATCTTTAGTTAAAGAAGGTCCAATAAACTACCTATGTAAGAGCGAATTTCCGCCCAAGTATAGGAACTCTATCCATCATATGCTCTTTTTGTTGAGAGGGCCCCCCCAAGCTAGGATATGAAGCCACCAAGGCAAAGGAAACACCTATAGGATTCTCTCTCTCTCATCCCACAAATTGCTTTTCTCTCTATGCTTAATGAAATGTTCATCCAAAGATCTACATGGATCTCACTCAGCCATCATAACCATGCCATTTCTTCCAACTTCCCCACACAACCCAAGGAATGAACTCCCCTTCACTAATCCATAATTCCCTCATAAATTCCAACCCTTATAGTGCTTACCAATGTATGTAGTAAGAGTCCAACCTACATACTATTGGGGAACCTATTGTAGCATAAGTCATGGATTCTTAAACATATTTGTGTAGAAAAACTCAATGGGTAAAGGTTCCTAGATTTCCAAACCTCTATACTCACCAACAACCATCTTTATTTCCTTAAAATTTGCAACCTTGTCTCTAAATTCAAATTGACAGGTTATGCACAATTTGGTAATGGTCATGAACAACCACAAGAATCTCTACGTAGTGTAGATATGCATGAGAGAATGATAGAATGAGTGTTGAATCCAAAGGATATGAGCTGATGGTGAAAATACAACTGACATAAATTCTATCATAGAAGAAAAGGAATTCTAACAATTGCATAACTAACTTTTGACATTTGATAGAATTGTCATAAAAGTGCATTCATCCCCATGCTTCAATAACTACATGAGGTGACTTTTCCCATCACCCTCACACATGCATTCAATGATGGGATTCAATAGAAAAAAAAAGAGGTGGTTGTATCACTTGAGCACATGGAATAATTTGGGTGAGCTCTAAGGTTGACACTTGGCAATAAAGGATTTATTATCCCATATGCCCCCTTTCCTCTTCCCCTTTAGTGCTCTTTACACAACCATATTGGACTATTTTTATTGTTTTTCCAACATAATATTTACATATCTTTTGATTTAGCATGACAAGCCAACCATACAATCCCAATAAAAATATTTACTTCACACGTGCCTAGTCATTCGCTAGTCAAGACTTGTACTTGATGTCCAAAATAGGAATCCATACTAGAATATTTACATAATTTTTATTAAATACATTCGAATTCAAAATTCGGGGTACTACAATCCCCTCCCCCTTAGAATAACACCATCCTTGGCGTTTGCTCAAATTTAGAACAAAAAAGGGCATGCCTCTCTCATGGCATCCTCCAACTCCCAAGTAGCCTCATCAGGACCAAAGTGCTTCTATTGCACCTTTACCTATCCAATGGCTTAGTTCCAAAGAAATATTACCTTCCTATCTAGGATGCATAGTGGCCCGATTTGGAACTCTCTCTCAGGTTCCACCTGGATCACATCCCAATCAATCACATGGTTAGGATCATGTACATAATTATTAAGAAAAGAAACATGAAAACAATTATGATCTATAGTGTTAGTAGGAAATGCTTCATCTAGATTAACTTTCCAACCTATGGTATCATGGCCCTTCATTTTGTGGAACCCTTCCACTCAGCTCTAGAATTTTGATTTTATTTATTTACATAATTTAAAACTGTTATTTACAAAATCATCGTTAAAAATAATAATATCTCATGGTTAATCAAATGCATGTCATGAAGTTAAATTTCAACACAATTAAAATGCTAACAATTAATTAAAAATTCAGCTTTCTAAAAATAATATACCAAGGGAAATGCACTTAATCCTATAGGGTAATATCCTAGGATATTACATCCTACCCTTCTAGTGGGACACTCGTTGGCAAGAATTCATATACATCAAGTTTTGTTCATCTTTCCTCCTCTTCTAATTGAGGGAACCCTTGTTATGGATACCCTTAACCTACCAGGGATAACTTTAGGTATCCCTATTTGTTATCTTTCCCCACCAAACCCTCCATCCACCCCATAGTTCATCTTAACCCCTATCTAACTAGTTGGTACTTTCAATGCATCACCACCCATGTTTACAAAGTAGGCCACCTCCTCCACCTATCCTTCCTCCAAAAATAAGGCTAGGGGCAAGACCAACAATGCAACAAAACAAGCTGAATCGAGTTCCAAGAAATGTTAATCATGTTTTAGCTAAGGGTTATTGTGCTTAATGGAGCCTACGAAATATGTTCACCTGCCTCTCGCTCTAGTTGAAACCTCCTTTCAAATCTCGGGAGAAAAAAATCAATCAACGCGATTCATAAAAAAAATCAGGCATTTTAGAGGTCATTCTACCTACTTCGACGACTAGACAAAATGCATTAGAAATGTCTAAGTGAGGGTTAATAGGAAAATTCATTGGAATTTGGTCGTCTCCATCTCCATGTAGATTTATATCCAGAAAATTTGGACAACCCTAATTCGGAGAAGAATGATGCATTAATTTTGTGGTAGAGTATCTTATGCATTCTTGTTTGAATTTAAAGAGGATAGAGATATAATATTTAGAAGTGGACAACATTTTTTCATTAACAGAGGCATGTATCTCAAGAGTTGTAATCCATATTTGATTCATAGTTAAATATATGCTTAATTATTCCTGTATGGGTAAGATTTCCTCATGTATCTCTTCATTGATGGGGAGATGATTATTTGAGAGATAATGGAAATAAATTGCGAAAAAACATAGAAAAGGGTGAACCTAAGCAAGGAATGCTCCAATGTGCTAGAATTTGTGTGGAACTAGATTTGGAAAAGGGGATTCCTGAAGCAATTCATCTAGCCCTAGAAACCTGGAGTCATTATCAACAATTAAATTATGAAAAACTACCTTTTAAGTGAACATATTTCCATTATTATGGTCATTTTGCAAAAGAACCCAAGAAAGTAGGGGACACTACCTTCATCCCTTAAAATAAACAAGATCAATGGAAAATAGTAAGAAAGAAATATAAGGAATATATTTCAATAAACCTAATAGATATTCCTTCTTCGTAATCTTTATCAGAATTATCTATGAATCTAGTAATATCTGTTAACCAATTCAAATCTCTGAGTCAAGAATATCCTAGAAGTTTTAGTGAAGTTGTTTCTTTGTTGATGAAAGAGCATGGATTTTCCTTCCTGCCTGGACTTCCATCTATTTTGTATGATGTAGATCTTCTAGTAGTGAAAGGTTGTATATAATAAAAAGAAGAAGATCAAGAAGAAGATTGTGATGTAATACATGAAACACTTACAATAATGGTAGGGGTGGTTACCATAAATCAAGCAAAGCTAGCAATAATAGATGAAGAAAGAGAATCAATCAAGGGAGAGGAAAGATCGTCTCGGAAAGGGAGAAAGCTAAACAAATAAGTAAGAGAAGAAATTTCAAATAGTGAAAAAAATATGGGGTTACAATCAACTTTGGACCGCAATCTAATACCTAATGCAAATATTAATGGCGTAGGAAATCTAGTAACTCCGAGCTCTTAAAAGATGGGAGGTTCCAACAAGACATCAGTTAAGTAATGAAGCTAGTCTCTTGGAACAATGGAGGGATGGGAAGTAGAGGTAAAAGGAATAAGCGGTAAGACAAATGATCAATATGGAGAAACCTTCAATCCTTCTACTCTAGGAGACTGAATTGCAGAAAAGGGTTATGTAAGTACTAGGAAAAAAACAATGGATAGCAATAAAAGGTGTTGTAGTGAGTTTGAGAGGAGCATCTAGAGGAATTTGTACTTTTATGGAATAACAATGAGCATGAACCGATGGATACAAAGAAAACTCAACATTGGCTTTACAAATATTTGTTAAGTATTGAAATTGGAAAGAATTTCAAACATTTTAATCTATATGTACCGATGCATTATAAAGAAAAGGAATATTGTTGGAAAACATTAATGAGAGAAAGAAACAAATTAGGGTTGGGGAATACAATAATAGAAGGAGATTTAAATACAATTATATCTTTGGAGGATAAATGGGGAGGAGCTAATGTTAGAGATGCTTCATGACAATTCTAAGAGGAAATGATAACATACTAGGATTTAATGGATATAAATCCAAAAAAGGGAAATATACTTTGTTCAATAGAAGATTAGGGGTAGGAAAATTTTCAGCAATGTTAGAGATGCTTCATGTCAATTCTAAGAGGAAATGATAACATACTAGGATTTAATGGATATAAATCCAAAAAAGGGAAATATACTTTGTTCAATAGAAGATTAGGGGTAGGAAAATTTTCAGCTAGGTTAGACAGATTTTTAATCAGTTCATGTAGTTACCTAGAGGAATATTTGGAAACACCATCTTCTATAATCCCTTTAGCTACTTCATACCATGAGCTAATAACTCTATCTCTTTGCAAGAAATTTAACTATGGGTCATTACCTTTCAAATTTAATCCTATTTGGCTCAATCATTTTGAGGTTGTTGATATAATAAAATCCATTTGGAAAAGGAAAAGGGAAGGTTCCCCTAGTTTTATATGGGAATCATAGCTCAAAACTGTAAAATATTATTTAAAGGATTGGTCCAAAAATAAATATATTGATCCATTTAGTGTAAAACAAAACAAATCCAAGATCAATTAGATGCACCAAAAAACCAATGGAAGAAGGAAATCTAGCTTTATGGTAGAGGATTCATGAACAAGAAGAAAATAGAAGACTTCAAAACATATAAAGAAAAGAGGAACAACATTGGTGGTTAAAATCGAGAAGTTTGTGGTTGTAATAAGGAGATAGGAATACAACATTTTTTTTAATGAAATAATGCAACAATACAACCTAATATATACATGGTTTTGAATCCTCTTATCTATAAACCTTCCAGGTCCCCTATGCCATGCACTGTGTGTGATGGATGGGTCATGCCACCCACCAATGTTTGGAGTTTCCAATTTTGTACTCATATCCATGCCCAGAAGGAGAAAACTGATGCAACTCTTACTAGTGCCACCAAATAGCACAATAAAGTATTTCATACAGACCATCCCTATGGTTTGTGTGGCATTTGCAATCAATACTTACATCACTACACCTATCTCCAAAAAATTTGGGAAACTTTAGGCAATCTTTGTCATAGATCCCATGAATCTTAGGTCACTTTACCAAGGAGGTAACTCCCCCTACTTCATCGCCTAAAGGAATGGTTTCCATTTCATTATTTTTCTTCTTCTAGTGATACTTCCTCGTCTACCCCTTCTTCATCCATGTCCACCCATGTCAGTGTATACCCCCTGATTTAACTATTTATTTTTTTAAGCGATTAGGAAATCCTTGAATCCCTTAATATCCCTAAATTCCTATGGCATTATATGCATCATAGTGCATTTTTCATCCCTCTTGATCCCTTTTTAGAAGGTCCATATTTAGATCAATTTTCCATTGAGCCAAAATATTTCATTCCTGTGGGGCATGTTTATTGGTTCAAGAACCCTATCCCTATGTCAGATGTATTTAAAGAAGGTAACCTAGCCAATATCTCTCATGTTATCTAGGTGGAAATTTTAGTTAGGTATGGTGTCACCGAGAACCATATATTAGGTGCTTCTTGTACTCTTGAAGAGGTTACCACCTACAAGGCCCTTTTTTGGGAAGTTCATGACATCTTTTCTTGGTCTTACACTGATATGGAAAGACTCAACCCTAGAGTTATTAAACAACACATTGATACTTGACCCAATGTCAAACCTATGTGGTAGAACCAAATACCCATACACCTATCCAAAACTCTGACCATCAAAGCTGAAATAAGTAAGTTAGAAAATGGAGGATTCAATTATCTGATTTCATACAACAAATGGGTGTCCAATCTAACTCCAATCAATAAGAAGAAAGACACCATTTCTTCATGCACTAAGTTTTGTGATCTTAATAATTCTTATCCCAAAGAAAACTTCCCCATCACCTTCATTGATAAAAAATATTGATGCATGCACTAGGCATGAGGGTCGATCCTTTATGGATAGTTTCTTGAGGTATAATTAAATACACATCCACCTTCAAAATCAATATAAAAATTGACTTCACCACACCTTGGGGGAAATTCATCTATTGATTCATGTATTTCAGAATTAATAATGTTGGAGCCAACTTTCAACATGTCATGTCATATTACTTTCATGATATGGTCAATATTTTCCTGGCATACTTGGACGACCTCACAACTCACTCCAAGAAACACTTGCAACACCTGAAAAATCTATGTAACGTTTTCCTTAGGTATTGTAAATACAACATTTGCTTGAACCCACTCAATTGTGTAGTTGTGTTCCTATAGATCGCTTGTTAAGATTTATCATTTCCAATAAAGGGATCATTCCTAATATTTTCAAGATTCAATCTATTCTAAACTTACCCCCCTTAATACTTTTGTGCCAATTACAAAATATTAATGACAAGGAAAACTTCTTACATCGATTTATTCCATATTATGTCATGATTGTTCATGAATTTTTGCATTTGCTTCATTCTAACATTCCCTTTATATGGGACAAGAAATATCAACCTCTTTTGACTCCCTTAAATGTGACCTTACTTCATCTCCTTTTATTAGTCCATCGGACTTTGCCAAGGACTTCATTTTTATATCCCAATGTCCACTTACGCTATCTCCAAAGTTCTCATTCAAGAGGATGTCGACCATTAGGAACATGCCATCTACTACATTAGTAAGAACTTATTTAAACCCACTATATCATATAACTAGATGAGGAGAATCTATCATTATATGTAATTTTATTGGTTCAAAATATTCAACTCCTTATGAGGAAACCAGAGTCATCACAAATTCAAATCCTATGTTGTACCTATTGAGGTGGAGACTTATTCAAGGAAAGGTTGCTAAGAGGATCATTATCCTTCAAGAATATGACAAAACTTCATGACCCCAAGAGTAAAAAGTATTTTTTCTTATCGAAATTCATTTTAGATTTACCCTCTAACACCAATCATCCCCATAGCAATGGCAATCTTCTATATGAACATTTCTTCACCATTTACTCAGATGAACCTTGGTACGAGCTCATCCTCATTTAACTACACACTCATAATTTTGGTCCTAACTTATCTCATGACTATCATCATCGATTTTGTCACCAAGCCCTTGATACATCCTTATCAACTATGTTCTATATCAAAGAGGAGTTGACATTGTCTTACGTCGATGTATCACTATCAACGAGGCTGAATGGATCTTGAATAACTATTATAGTGGTTCTTGTGGTGGCCTCCTCTTGGGAATGACCACTTCCAAAAATATCATCTGTACTATTTATTTCTACCCTACCTTATTTTTCGTCACAAAGAGGGAGTGAATAATTGTTGAAACTAACATCTCTTCACTCCAAAAATGAGAGCCCCTCCTATTCCCTTGCATCTAGTTTTCACTCTTGGTCTATTTTTTAAATGGACCATTGAATTCATGGAGTGAAAATACATGTCAATTGGTGGTCATCAATAGATGGTAGTGATTATTGACTATTTCACTAAATTTTTCGAATCCATGCCTACATACAATAACACCACCAGTATCGTAGCATACTTTTTCTGTAACCACGTCATCACTCAGTTCGTTGTCATGAAATGATTGTTGTATGATCATGGTACTCAGTTTGAATATGTTATGTTGAAGGATTTATTTTACCATTTGAAACTTGAGCAACCATTTTCCTCCACCTATTATGCTTAGGGAAATGGCCAAGTTGAGGCCTTCAATAAGGTCCTCAAAAGCATGCTCCAATAAATGGTGGATAAGCACAAGTCCAACCAGGATCATATTATCTTTCCTACCCTATGGGTGTATTGGACATCCACTAAAATTATTATTGAGTTTACCCCATTTCACCTTGGTCATGGGGTGGAGTCCATCATACCTATTGGGTGTAAAATTCCCTCCTTGAACCTTGCCATCAATTTTTTTCCAAATCCCTCACCTTTGGAACAACACTTGATGCCCTAGGAGAAAGTGGACAAGGACCTTCTTGCTACTTTTTATAAAGTCAAGGCTTCCAAACAACGATAAAAATTCCATTATGCTATTCATATCCACCCTTTCTCATTTTGTGAATACGATCTTATCCTTGTTTATGACCAAGCCCATGATAAAATTGGTCGAGAAAAGTTTGAGTCTTTGTGGCATGGTCCCTATGTCATAAATAAATTAGTCAACAAGGGAAATACCTCCTAGCCATTTTGCATGGAAAACTTTTAAAGAACTCTGGCAATGGGTTCTACCTCTAGAAATATTATGCCTAATGTCACCCCTTCCTTTTTTCTTGTATTATAGGTGTATTATATTTCCCGTTGTAGGATGATCTTTATGGTTTGTTTTCTTTTCCTCGTCATTTGGATTGACATCATCCTTATTATGTCATTGGTGCAAGTCGATACTCCTTAAATATCACCTAAATAGCTTGGGTCATATATTCCCTATCACATTCCATCATCCATGTTAGTGGAGTGTATATCTATTTTTCCACCAATATTTAGGTGGAATGCAATATTCTCCCTTTGTGGCCACCTTAAATCTTCTTGGATTAACCATGGGGTCGTTGGTTTAGTTGTTTTCTACTATGAATGTCCTTTATGCTCTTGATACTTCTCAAGTAGGAATTGTATGTCAAGAGCATCAGAAATGTTTTCATTCTTCACTGGTGACATCTTATCTTCTTTCATCTACCTCATGTGGTGGAAGTATAGATACTAGATACTAGTAAAGAAACATAAAGAGGAATAATAAGAAGAATATGTGAAGACAAGGGGGCATGCCGCCAACCACTATAAGTCATGATGGGGTAAATTCCCTAGCCAATTTAAGTCATGCTAGGGGAAGTCACCGGTCATTGAAAATCATACTAGAGACAGGCCAATAGTCCCTACAAATCATACTGGATACTGACAACTAGATACTACAAGTCATGTTGGGGGGGAGAAACCAGGCATTATAAATCACATTGGCGGAAAGAAACCAACTAATGCAAGTCATGATGGGGGCATTGATACGGCTGAAAGGGGTTCATATATTGGGTTAAATGTACAAGATATAACCCAAAGGGGG
Organism: Pseudotsuga menziesii; assembly: GCA_001517045.1. Lineage (NCBI taxonomy): Eukaryota > Viridiplantae > Streptophyta > Pinopsida > Pinales > Pinaceae > Pseudotsuga > Pseudotsuga menziesii. The sequence continues at coordinate 66,675 of LPNX010200950.1, forward strand.
ATATTTATGAGGATATATGGGGCTAAATGTGTATGTATTGATGTAAATGTATATGTAATGGTGGTTGGACCTAATGAAGGGACCACACATGCAATGAGTGAATAGGTATATATAGAGGTAATGTTGTGACACCCCAGTTTTGACCCTGTTTTCGTTAAATATATGTGATACATATGTTGTAAATAATCATGGTGAGGAGCTAAGGGCAAAGGCCCCACCATCGATTTAGTTATGTTATGTTTCGGATTGGAATGGTCATCGATGGTATATTGGGACATACGGCATTTATTAAATTGTGGCACCATGTAAATGTGCATTTTTAATTAAATGACCCAACCAGCTATGTTCACTGTAACCAAATTGAAAATGGCATGATTCCAAAGGATATGGACAAGGAATGCTAAACATTGAGCCATGGGGGAAAATCCATGTGTCACCACTCTCTTCACTCACCTTCCCTTGTCTCATCGAACCACCACCTTAGTTATTTCTGTTGTTAGTTGGGGTAGCTGTTGGCTGGAAGGAAAACCACTACTACACCCACGTCTGCTCTCACTCTCCACGGCGTGCCTTTTGGTAGCGGATGGTCTGTCCACTATGGGGATGGAGAGTCTGTTCATTTTCCCTCACACTGGGTGAAGTTAAAAGGTTCCACATTCCATTGTTTAGGGGTTCGCCTTCCCTCTCTCAGGGGATTGTCGGTCTGTGGTTGCGTCCCTTCCATTCACACAGAGAACTGATTTTCCCTTGCCATGAATGGATTGTGTATTGTCCCGCCCTTCCTATGGAGATCGTGGTTGTGTTTTCATTATTGATCCCTTTTTCATGTTTTGCACTCCTGATCAGACAGGGTAATGTCTTGGGTGTTCATCGCTGAACTGTGACTATTGGCTACGTCTTTTCCCTCACGTACAGAGTGGGAATATATCCCTTCCCCATTCTTCTGCCTGTGCAAGATTCTTCAGCGATTGCATTGAGGATTAGGTGCTATGGGTTCATGGTTGTTTGTGGGCTGTTGTTTTCCCATCATTGATTGGTTGTGTTTTCCCTTTTTATGGTGGTATCGGTTGAAGATTCCTGTGAGTTCCTACATTCTAGTCAATTGTGTTTTTCCCCTGTAAAAGCTTGAATAGTTGTTTGGCTGCTTGCATGCAGTGGTTTTGTCCTCGGACTGCATTGGAGTGGTGAATGAGGGCCTAAGGTGCTTGATGAGCCTGGTGGGTTGAGAACCACACAGATAGAGCTACTGAGCTGGCTTTCTTCTCCACAACCCCTGGATAGCACTAGAAGGGAGATCAGGCTCTGAGGGACTGAGTTGCAGAGAAAGGAATGATTTCCTTGTGTTGGGTGTGTGTTGGTGTTCTAGAAGCCAGGCTGACTCTGGTGTTGGTGTCTGTAGCTCTTCAATGAGCTCACCAGCTTAGAATTTAGCCTTTCCCAGCTCCTGGGTGGCCTGATAAACCCAACCTTGTTGGCTTGGCTGATATGTTGTTCGCCTGATAAACCCAAATGTGTTGGCTTGGCTAAACTGTGTACCCTTGTGGTGTTGTTATCCTTGGCTATGTGTGAGCCTGCTAGTTCCTTATTCCTTGGGGAATCATGCCCGGCTTGGGGGTGGAAATGTTGCTAAGAGATTAAAGAGCACGCGGCCTATGGTTGGGTGGAACATTGCAGCGACGTAGCTGGTTGCGGAACAAGCTCTCTATAAGATAAGTATTCTTGCCTAACTTATGTCTGCAATTATATTTACCATTGATGAACGATAATGCACATGTTAAATGCTGATCTGTATATGCATGAGTGTTGATTGATATTTTTTGCTTCCATTGTGTATATGAATGATTATGCTTCGTAATATGTTTTATGTTATAAGTATCATGCTTCAGCATTACATATATGTATGTTCATGTTCATGGGGCTAGATGCTCGGATGATCTGATGTATGGTAGCGTCCTCTTTGGCTGGTTTGAGGGTCGGGGACGTTACAGTGTGGTATCAAAGCTCTGGTTGCAGCATGGGCCTTAATGGGCCATGAAAGATCAGATAGCAGAGGCAGGTTTCCTTCTGCCCAGCAGCGATCAGAAAATTGTCGCAGGAAAATTCAGAAAAATTTTCTAAGTAACGAAATCATCAGCCATCGGAAGACGTTAGTGGTTCGTGTGCCCACCATTGCGGAAGCCTAGAGCACTAGTCTTCCGACAAGGAAAAGTTTCGACTGTCGATGCCGATGTGCTTCAGTTCATCGATCGAAAGAGAAAAGTTGATTTGGTCAGCGATGGATAGGAGATGGTCGAGCTGATGAAGCGGCAGAAGAAGGTAAAGAAAAATATTTTGAAAAAAAAATTCTAAGTCCAACCATCGGCGATCGACAGAAGATAGTTGTTTTCATCGTCGATGGTTAGACGAGGGAACTGTCGATGAACTACATCGAAAAAGTTTAGTTGATGGCGCACCCATCGTTGCGGTAGTCTAAGACACTATCCACCCGACGGATAGTTAATCTGATGGCCAATGCGGCGGAAGATAGAGGAGGAAACTTCCAAAATTTTTCTATGTGTTGAATTCATCGGCCATCGAGAAATGTTAGTTGTACGGGTCGCCGATGAACATCAAAAGGAATTAGTGGTTCAAAGCTCTGCCATTGCGGAATCCTAGTGCACTAATCCTCCAATGGATATAGGTTCCACTTACCGATACCGTGATGGTTGTGTTTCAGTCGTCGATCAGAGGAGAATAGTCGTTGCCATCGCCGATGAATAGAAGATGGAAGAGCCGATGCGGGGAAAGACAAGGAAAGAAGAAAATTCAAAATTTTCTCTAAGGCACGAGATCATTGGCCATCAGGAAATGTTGGTGGATTGGATCTCTGATCGAAAAAGGTGAACTGCAGGTGTGGCTACTTAGTCAACTATCCATCTGATGCTGCAATGAACAACTACTCCGACCACCAACAAGTGCCCCGCGGAGACCATAGTGGCTCTGCTACCCACCGGTGCGGCCACATAAAGAACTAGTCGCCCAATGAGAAGTGCATCCTAACGCCGATGCCGCAAAAGAATAGTCACTCCGACTGCTGACAAAGTCGTGAGCTGCAGAAGACATAGGAAGATTGTAGGTCGCCGTTGTGGAAGCTGAAGAGACTAACCATTCGATGCGTAGGGCACCCGGCCATTGACGCAGTGGTTAATCTATGCTATCGCCGATGAAGTTCGGAAAGATAGATGATTAAGAACCTGATTAGAAGAAAAATTTGAAGAGTATAAAGTCATCAGAAAAGTATTAACGACCAGGATGCTGATCAGACAAGATCAAAGGATCGTGAACCCGCTGTTGCGGCAGTCCAAAGCACTATCCACCCGATGGATAGTAGGCCGATAACTGAAAGATGCCCATGGTAACCATAGGAGGATCACTTAGCACCGTTGCAACTGCTCAAGGGGCTATGCACCCAATGAACAATCGATTTTCTCACCGATTTAGATCGGAAGTTTAGATGGTTTGCCGCCAAAACGCCAGGAAGAAATAAGCAAACAGACCACCGACGAGCTAGATTTTTTGACCACCGAAGTGTTGGAAAGGTAGTTGGGAAGGGGTCCAATTGGGCCTAAGGATATTTGGGTTTTTTTAAAGGAACTTCTCAGTAATTTTTCAAGCAGTTTTCAACTGTCTTTCAGCAGATTTCGGCAGATTATCAGCGGTCATAGGGCTGAAAAGAAAGAGAGGAAAATTTTGTGTTTTAAGCAAGATTGTGTTTTATGAATTTCCAAAAGAAGAAGGTAAGTAGTTTTGATTTATATTAATGATATGCATCTAACAGTGTGTTACTAACACATTGCAAAATTATAGACAACTTCCAAGAGCAATACTCCAAAAAGAACAGTGTGGTAAAGAAAGAGGTAGTTCAGTCATGAGAACCCATGATGGGTATGATGCTCAGGATTCTTACGAGCATATAGGAGATGCCATGGGAGAAAATGTCTGAAATGGAATTGATGACATAGAGTTTAATGGAAGGAGATTCCAAGAGACACCGTCCGAGATTACAGCCACCATGAGAAGCTTGATTAAAGCCTAGGAAGAGCAGCATTAGTTGAATGCTGCCATGTTGCAAAGTTTGACAGAATTGCAGAGAAAGATAGATTATGGATGAGGTACATCAAGACCAGAAGGCAGTAAGAGCAGCACTAGGAGGAGGAGAAGGACTTCCAGTGGATCATCTGACTCTAAAGAATCCAGTGGAGATACAAGTTCATCTTCTCATAAAAGGAAAAGAAGAAGGTACCATAGGGATCCCTCTCAAGATGAATTTAAGAAAGCTAAACCTCCTACATTTGATGGTGAGATAAAGACGGGACAAGAAGCTGAAGCTTGGCTCCTTGGGATAAAGAAGTACTTCCAAGTACAGGATTATTCAGGAAACATGAAGGCAAGAGTTGCCATATTCAATCTGAATGGAAGAGCATCCATTTGGTGGGAACACTTCAAGCAAGTAAAGAAGATCAATGAAAGGAAACTGAAGTGGAAATAGTTCAAGAAGTATTTCAGGCAGAAATACCTCTCTGATAGGTATTATGATGACAAGATCAAGGAGTTCCATGAGCTAATATTGGGACAATAGACCATGGATGAATATGCAAACAAATTCTTGGAATTGTTCAGGTATGTCTGGTACATCAAGGATGAAAAAGTGAAGGTCCAGTGGTTTCTGAGTGGATTGCCTCAAGCCTACAAAGATAGAATTGAGTTTTATGAACCTAGGACTCTTGAAGAAGCGATAAGGAAGGATAATTATTGTTATGAGCAAAGCAAGGGTAAACCTGATTACCATAAGGCATGGAAGGACAAGAAGAATGAGAAGTTTGACCAGAGAAGGAAAGGTTTCAAACCTTTTAGATTTAGGAATCAGCAGAAGAAGCCATCCCAAGCTACGAGTATTCCAGTTGGAGTGACAGGTGGGAAGCCTAAAGAGCCACATCAAAATAAAGGTCCACTCAAATGTTGGAAATGTGAAGGAACCCACTTGCGTAGATATTGTCCACTTGAGAATGAAAGTGCAAGGCCAGCTTACAACATTCAGGGAGCAAACACAGTGGGTCAAGTAGCAAGAGCAATCCCTAGAATTTATGCAGCACTGGAGGACCACCATGTAGATCACCAGTCAACTGTGGTTGAAGTTGCAGGTTAGATTGTTGAACAATCTGTTTCTATTTTGATTGACCCTAGTTCTACTCATAGTTACATTACTCCTAGAGTAGTGGAGATTTGTGCTTTTAAGAAGGACAAGCATAGGAAACCTTGGTTAGTTCAGCTGGCCACTGGGACTAAGAGAAGGGTCAGTGAATTGGTAGAGAAGTGTCCATTGGTTATGAATGGATTGATCACTTGTGTAGATTTGAATGTTCTACCGCTTGGTTCCTATGATATTCTCATTGGAATGGATTAGTTAGAAGCTCACAGAGTGAAGCTTGACTGCTATAAGAAGACTTTTGAATGCACAGATGAAAAAAGAAACCCAGTAGTTGTGAAGGGTATTCCAAAGGTAATTTCAGTAAGACAGGTTTCAGCAATGCAGTTGAAGAAGTTCTATAGGAAAGGTTGTCAGTTGTATGCAGCTTATATTCTGGAACCAACAGGAGATGAAACTCCTAGGTTGGAGGACTATCAGGTGTTACAGGAATTCAAGGATGTATTCCCTGATGAGATTCCAGGACTTCCTCCAAAGAGGGACATTGATTTCACCATTGAACTTGTGCCAGGAGCAGCACGAGTGTCCAAGACACCCTACAGGATGAGTACACCGGAGATGGTAGAGTTGAAGATGCAACTGCAAGAGTTGTTGGAAAAGAAGTATATCTGACCGAGTGTGTCTCCTTGGGGAGCACCGGTTCTATTTGTGAAGAAGAAAGATGGTAC
>LPNX010200950.1:72662-96627 GCA_001517045.1 Pseudotsuga menziesii
TGATTACAGACAGTTGAACAAGGTTACTGTGAAGAATAAATATCCTTTTCCTAGGATTGATTACCTCTTTGATCAAATGAGAGGAGAAAAGGTATTTTCCAAGATTGACTTGAGGTCTGGTTACCATTAGGTGAGAAGCTAGGACGAAGAAATTCATAAGACATCCTTCAGGACAATGTATGGACATTATGAGTTTGTAGTGGTACCATTTGGTCTCACAAATGCACCAGCTACATTTATGTGCCTTATGAACAGTGTCTTCAGCAAGTATTTGGACAAGTTTGTTCTTGTTTTCCTTGATGGCATTCTTCTTTATTCTAAGAATGAGGAATAACATGAAGAGCATTTGATATTGACATTGTAATTGCTCAGGGAACATCAGCTGTATGAAAAACTGAGCAAGTGTGACTTCTACAAAGATAGAATTCAGTATTTGGGTCACATTATCTCAGAAGAGGGTATATCAGTAGACCTTGAGAAGATCAAAGCCATTATGAATTGGCCTACTCCAAGAAATGTGACGGATGTAAGATATTTTATGGGACTTGCAAGATACTATAGGAGATTCATTGAGGGATTTTCCAAGGTTGCACATGCCATCACTTCTTTGCAAAAGAAGGGAGTAAAGTTCGAATGGACTTCGAAATGTGAAGAAAGCTTCCAGTGGTTGAAGAATCTTCTCACCAGTGTACCAGTATTGAAGGTTGCAGATCCAGAGAAAGATTTTGTGGTATGTACCGATGCATGCGAACAAGGGCTTGGAGGAGTCCTTATGCAGGACAACCACGTGATATGTTATGAATCAAGAAAGTTGAAGGAGCATGAGAAGAACTATGCCACTCATGATCTAGATCTCACAGCCATAGTACATACTCTTAAGATGTGGAGACATTACTTGATGGGTAGAATATTTGAGCTTAGGACAGATCATTGTGGTCTAAAGTATCTATTTGATCAACCTACTTTGAATGCTAGGAAAGCAAGATGGCTGGAATTTTTATGTGAGTTTGATTTTGAAATCAAGCACATAAAGGGGAAAGAGACTAAGGTAGTTGATGCACTCAGCAGGAAGATATAGGAAATGCATGTGGCATTTCTTAGTATTTGCCAATCATACTTGAGGCAGCAGATTGGTAATCATGTTGTCGGAGATAAATTGTATGAGCAGGTAAAATACAAATTGCAGCAGCAAAGTCTTGAGAAGAAGTATGAAGGATATAAATTGGAAGAAGATGGACTTCTCACTTATAAAGGAAGAATTTATATTCCGAATGTAGTGGATTTGAGGAGAGTTGTTATGGATGAAATCCATCAAGCTCCGTATTCTGGTCACCCAGGATATCAGAAGACAATTGCTACAGCTAGAAAGCAGTACTTTTGGCCAGGAATGAAAAAGGACAAAGCTGAGTACATTTCAAGGTGCATGAAATGTCAACAGGTAAAGGTTGAGCATCAACATCCCGCAAGTTTGTTGCAGCCTTTGCCAGTTCCGGAATGGAAATGGGAAGTTATTTCCATGGATTTTATTACAGGATTGCCGATGACTTGGAGACAACATGATTCCATCATGGTTTTAGTAGACAAGTTGACAAAGGTAGCACATTTATACCGGTAAAGTATACGCATAAGACTGATGACATTGCAAAGATCTTCATGAAGGAGATTTTCAAATTGCATGGATTACCGAAGGCAATAGTCTCTGACAGAGATATCAAGTTCACTTCCAATTTGTGGAAAGGGTTGTTTGCATATTTGGGTACAAAGCTAAACTTCAGCACTGCATACCATCCTCAGACAGATGGGCAGACAGAAAGAGTTAATCAGGTGCTTGAAGATATGCTTCGCATGTATGTGATGGACAAACCAACCAATTGGGAAGATTACTTACACTTGGTAGAGTTTGCTTATAACAATGGACAGCAAGCATCCTTGGGGATGAGTCCATATAAAGCTTTGTATGGAAGAAGGTGTAGGACACCAGTGACTTGGGACAACCCAGAGAACAGGGTTGTGCTTGGACCAGAATTGCTCAAGGAAATGGAGCAAGAGGTTGTAAAGATTAGGCAGAATCTAAAAGCAGCATACAACAGATAGAAAAGCTATGCAGATAAGCATAGGATGAACAGAGAGTTCAGTGTTGGGGATTATGTTTACCTCGTAGTGAAAGCAAATAAAAGTTCTTTGAAGCTTGGAAGTTGTGACAAGCTATCACCTAGATACTGTGGGTCGTTTGAAGTGCTTGAAATAATAGGACCTGTTGCATATAGACTTGCATTACCTACTAGTACTAGAGCTCATAACGTTTTTCATGTTTCTTTGCTTAAGAAATATGTACATGATCCTAACCATGTGATAAATTGGGATGTGATTCGGGTGGAACCCGAGGGAGAGTTCCAAATCAAGCCAATGCGCATCCTCAACAGGAAGGTCACAATGCTCTGGAACCAAGCCATAGGGCAAGTAAAAGTGTAATGGGAGCACTATGGACCTGAAGAGGCTACGTGGGAGCTGGAGGATGCCATGCAATTGGCACATCTATTTTTATTCAATCCTGCAGAACACTGAGGCGGTACCAGTGTAGCATTTTGTTCAAATTTTGTAAAGCACTGAGGACAATTCTATTGAAGGGGGAGGGGAATGTGACACCCCGGTTTTGACCCCGTTTGTGTTAAATATACGTGACACATATCTTGTAAATAATCATGGTGAGGAGCTAAGGGAAAAGTCCCCACCATTGATTTAGTTATGTTAAGTTTCGGATTGGAATGGTCACCGATGGTATATCGAGATATACGGCATATATTAAATTGTGGCACCATGTAAATGTGCATTTTTAATTAAATGACCCAACCAGCTATGTTCACTACAGACCAAATTGAAAAGGGCATGGTTCCAAAGGATATGGAGGGGGAATGTTGAACATTGAGCCATGGGGGAAAAGCCATGTGTCACCACTCTCTTCACTCACCTTCCCTTGTCTCATCGAACCACCACCTTAGTTATTTATGTTGTTAGTTGGGGCAGTTGTTGGCTGGCAGGAAAACCACTACTACGCCCATGTCTGCTCTCACTCTCCACGACGTGCCTTTTGGCAGCAAATGGTCTGTCCACTATGGGGATGGAGAGTCTATTCTTTTTCCCTCACACTGGGCGGAGTTAAAAGGTTCCACATTCCATTGTTTAGGGGTTTTCCTTCCCTCTCTCAGGGGATTGCCGGTCTGTCATTGCGTACCTTCCATTCACACAAAGAACCGATTTTCCCTTGGCATGAACGGACTGTGTATTGTCTCGCCCTTCCTCTGGAGATCGTGGTTGTGTTTTCATTATTGATCCCTTTTTCCTATTTTGCGCTCCTGATCAGACAGGCTAATGTCTTGGGTGTTCATCGTCGAACTGTGACTGTTGGCTGCATCTTTTCCCTCACTTACAGAGTGGGAGTCTATCCCTTCCCCATTCTTCTACCTGTGAAAGATTCTCCAGTGATTGCATTGAGGATTGGGTGTTGTGGGTTCATGGTTGTTTGTGGGATGTTGGTTTCCCATGATTGCTTGGCTGTGTTTTCCCTTTTTATGGTGGTATCATTTGAATATTGCTGTGAGTTCATACGTTCTGGTCAATTGTGTTTTTCCCCTGTAAAAGCTTGAATAGCTGTTTGGCTGCTTGCATGCAGTGGTTTTGTCCTCGGACTGCATTGGAGTGGTGAATGAGGGCCTGAGGTGCTTGATAAACCTGGTGGGTTGAGAACCACACAGATAGAGCTGCTGAGCTAGCTTTCTTCTCCACAACCCCTGAATAGCACTGGAAGGGAGATCAAGGTCTGAGGGACTGCGTTGCAGAGAAGGGATTGATTTCCTTGTGTTGGGTGTGTGTGGGAGTTCTAGAAGCTAGGCTGGCTCTAGTGTTGGTGTCTGTAGCTCTTCAATGAGCTCACCAGCTTAGCATTTAGCCTTTCCCAGCTCCTGGGTGGCCTAATAAACCCAACCTTGTTGGCTTGGCTGATCTGTTGCTCGCCTGATAAACCCAACTATGTTGGCTTGGCTGAACTATGTACCCTTGTGGTGTTGTTATCCTTTTCTATGTGTGAGCCTGCTAGTTCCTTATTCCTTGGGGAATCATGCCCGGCTCGGGGGTGGAAGCGTTGCTGAGAGATTAAAGAGCACGCAGCCTATGGTTAGGTGGAACGTTGCAGCGACGTAGGTGGTTGCGGAACAAGTTCTCTATAAGATAAGTATTCTTGCCTAACTTGTGTCTACAATTATATTTACCATTGGCGAACGACAATGCACATGTTAAATGATGATTTGTATATGCATGAGTGTTGATTGATATGTTTTGCTTTCGTTGTGTATATGAATGATTATGCTTCGTAATATGTATTATGTTATAAGTATCATGCTTCAGCATTACATATATGTATGTTCATGTTCATGGGGCTAGATGCTCAGATGATCTGATGTATGGTAGTGTCCTCTTTGGCTGGTTTAAGGGTCGGGAACATTACAAATGTAGTCATTGTTAAGGATGTGATAGGATTATGTGAATGTCTTGGAGAAATTGGAGAAGGATCTCATTTTGTTTAAATATCTATATTGTAACATATATTTCTTATCTATATTGGAGTTGTGCTCCACATTTACCTTGTTGTAAATAGTGTTTTCTCTTGTATCTTATGTTATCTTAAGGATATTGGTTCATAACAATTGGAATTAGACCTTGGACACTCCAAAAAGAGTCATGTTCGAATTTTCGCTATAAAAAATGTTCTGGGAGGCTTCTAAAACTAAAACTTAGAGGGGCCTTAGAGGACATACTAATCTATCTATGATGTAATTTTTAGGTCCTGACTCATTACATGTTTGGATTTATACCTTGAGGATGTCATGGTATTTGACAAGTCCAAAAACTAGTCATATTGGAATTTTCACCAACTTGTTTTCTGGGACACTTTAGATAGTGAAACTTGGAGTAGGTGCAAAGGAGAAACGTAGATAGTTTTGTTAAAATTTTCAGGTCTTTATTCATTACAAGTGCATATTTATACCCTATGGAAGTTAGGGTTTTTTACTAGTCCAAAACCTAATCTCAAAAATGTGTTCTAGGAAAAACTATTGTATATGGATCTTGAGAGATCCAAATGGAGTGATACCTGATGCATAAGAAAGAATAAGGAACATAATATTTGTGGTAGAAATTTCATAATTTAATCCAAAAAAATGAACATGTGGTAGTCAATACACTTTCACTCTCTTGAAAGGACAAAAATAACAAGTTTTGGTAAGGTTAGCATAACATTTTATTGGTACATTAGAATTCGGTCATACATGTGGTATTGCATAGAAGACATATCAAGATACTACAGGAAGAAATATCAGACTTAGAGGGGACGAAATTGTGGATATACCTTAGTTGGAAGGTTGGTTAACAAAATAGTCTTTAAATTAGGGTTTTAAAAGGTATGTTATGTTGAATTTTGCATAACGTTTAACTGAAAGGTTTGATTTATGTGATTTAAAATACTTTGGAAAGAGGAAACATGGGATAATATGTTGGAAATATCATATTATTAATTTTAGATACTATTTTTGATATATTGATGTTGGAACTTGAGGGATACCAATTTCATGGATTTCCCCGAGATGATTTCCAATATCTATGGTGTATTATCAATAATCATATCTACCCTAACTTGAAAACTATGATACATTCCACATGGACATATTTGGGGTGACTTGATATGCAACTATAACAATAGAGCTAGATTCTTAACTACCTTAGATATGAAAATTTTGTGAGCATTGAAATAATAAACTATATTTAATTGGAGCTCAGTGATGGTGTTGTCATGCTCTATTTTTCTCAAAAGATAGATAATTGGTTGGAGGGGGGATTCTAACAGAGGAAGGCATAAGGGTTATCATGTGGTATGTATGGGTCGTTAGTGCATGATGTGAGTGCAATACCCATTTAAACTAACTAATTAACATTTCAACTTTGTCCCCATGAAGTGTGAGGACAATTTCAAATATTTTAATTGTGGTCACAATGACATCTCTAATGGTCCATGCAATAGTTATGGTATAATATTGGAACAATATTGGTCTCTCAGACGATAATTTGGGATCATGCAAAGTGAAAAACAAGGATTGTTTATGCTCCATCTTAAAATTAACTTATCTTTCTTCAAGATTTTGCATCACAATTTCATAAACAAGATGTATGGCATCTTAAGGTGCCACACAATATAGTAATGAGACAAATCTTGAATATGCTACATATATTCAACTCAAGTATAATAAACACTATGTCTAAGTAGAATGGAGGTCTAGACAATGATTCAACTTTAGAATATTGACCAACAAAACATAACTTCATTTTCCCACATCGAAAATCATGAACAATGGTTTTCATGAGGGAAAACAATATAATACTCTTGATGCAACATTTAAAGAGATTATATGTTAGGATATATATTATCCTACTTGTTACGCCTTGATGATGTATATTATGACATATATATGCTCTTAAATACAACACTACTAGGTGCTTATGGTGTGTCACCCACAACATCGACCCAAGTGGTGAACTCCAACCAAAAATTTGTTAGAATGTATGAGTCCCATATTAATGTATGTTATTTCATAATGTTATTACATATTTATATTTATCCTTTGGGGTTGGTAAAAGGTTCAAGGCATGTTAAGTTTTTTTTAAGGGAAGTCTCAATGATAGGGTCTAATGGACATTGTAAATATGGAAAACGTAAAAAAAACATCCTTAAAACTTTGAGAGGTTACAAATGCTTCTAGATATTTTGCATGTTTTTTAATTTCATGACATCTTTATTAACAATTGGCATTCCTGGTCATACACATCAGAAGTGCATACACACATGTTGTTAAGGTATGCACATGCAAAGTGATGAAGTGTGTGTAGACATTATAGAACATGTAAACCTAATGTTTTTTTATAAGAAATGTGGTTGGATGTAGCCATTCAAAATTCTATCCCTTGAACCTATTGCAAACATTACACACTTTAATGTTGATATGTAATACTTACTTGATTGGATGATGAAAATTAGAACACTAAATACTGATGACTACAATCAAATCACTGGTATTCACATAATAACATTTGTTTCCTAATCCCTTACTAGACCCCTTCACAACAATCTATGTGGCACTTGACATTCCAAAGCATCCTACCTAGGGTTAAGGGTCATCACTACCAAGACATGGTAATATCTAGGGAGGTGAACAGAAAGAGGGAGGTGATTATAAATATTTAGATATCGTTTGGTGAGAACTTTATATAGCATTAGGGAGTGAAAGAATTAAATCTAATCAACTATGGGTATGGGAATCCTGGCATCATGATGTGTGTATTTAGGTCACATGAGGAGCTTCTTGAGACATGGGAGTGTTCCAAAGTAATAACTATCATAGATGATGCTGAGGTGGTATCTATCATATATGAAATTAAATTAGTTCCTGAATAATTTTTTCTATAGTTCCTATAAATAGAAACTTAGTAGGTGACTTCACAATGGATGATTGGTTATTTATACAATTTTGTTAAGGACACACATTTGCATCTTTCATGTGATTAGTCCAAATGTTTTCACTCATATGTTAGTCCAACCATCTATAGTCTTTTATCTTTTTACCATGTGCTACCTTTTGTATTTGTTTCCTTCGCTCCATTGGTCACTTTGGTCTCCATATTGCTATTGCACTTGGTCTCTACCCTGCAATAGGAATGCTTGAATGATAATGCAAGGATGGAATAGTTGAACCTAACTTAGGAGAAAGAGGTATAGTAAATCTTGAATGGCACCATATCCTTCTTGTAGGCCAACAATTCCTTACTTGATGGATTATATGATGGATTGGGGACCACACATAGTCCTACATGAAAATGTTATGGCTTCAAAATATCTATTTTGACCTTAGATTGTCTAAAGTCATGATAATAATCCTCAATGTTCCAAACTCAAAATGGCCACCATATCCTGATCACATGATAAAGATGGCTTTGCAGGAACTATATGGTGTCCAAGGGACACAAGGATGTCTCTCGAGCCCCATACACAAATATTATGGTATAATACCCTACATTTTGGCATTGAACCACATCACATGCACCAAGAACCATGTCTACTATTCTAAACTTCACAATGAGCACCATATCGACTTTCAGGCCAAAGATTCCCTATGGAGGGTCAATATGGTGGTTTAGGACTGCACACATGGACCATGAGCTCCATAGTAAAATGCTACAACATAAGTTCCTAGATTTTACATCGTACCATGGAATGGTCCTCAAGATCCATCCCTAGTGTGCCCCTCCTCAACGTTGTGGCCATATATCACTATGAAAAGCACACATAACTTTTTATGAACAAGATGATAATATGATAAATACTTACATAAATATACATAACATGAGTTAAAAATTGATAATAAATATGAGGGTTAAAAACAACTAATCCCCCGATAATTGGACAATTTTTGGAAGATCTCAAATTTGTGATGAAGGCTTTGTTGTCATTACACAACCTTTCATTCATGCAAAAGTATCATAGAAGGGTTAACATGACGAAGAACATTGATTCAAAGAAATGGTTGTTTACCATATACACTAAGGACATCATTGGTACACCTTAGATTTACCAACATAATCTCAATGGCTTGAACCATGCTCCTTAAATATCCAAGGATATTCATGGGATTAAAGTTGATGAGATGGTATTATACATCTCATTAATAAATGTGAGTTGAATGTGTTTAATCCTTTTGTAAATATTTACAAAATATATTATTGGAACAAGACTCGGATCAAAGGTGTTACATTAATACTAAATTCTATCATCAATTTATTACGTATTAGGTTACTAAATTCTATCATCACTTTAATCAGTATTAGGTTACTAAGTTCTATATATCATCACATTATTTAGGGTTAGGTTACTAAATTCTATCATCAATTTATTCTATATTTTGACCTTGGATTGTGTCTAAATTCATGGTAACCATCCTCAATGTGCCAAACTCAAAATGGCCCATCATATTCTAATCACATGACAAATATTTCCTTTACAACACCTATGTGGTGTCCAAGGGACACAAGGATGTCTCACGATCCCCGTAGACAAATATCATGGTATAATACCCTACATTTTGGCATTAAACCACATTACATGCACCAAGAACCATGTATAGTGTTTTAAACTTCAAAATTAGCACCATATCCCGTTTATAGGCTAAACATTCCCCATGGAAGGTCAATATGGTGCTTTGGGACCACACACATGGACCATGAGATCCATAGGAATGTCTCTCAACATCCATCCCCAGTGTCCCCCTTCTCAACATGGTGGCCATATCTCACATGTAGGCCAAGGATTAACTTTAAGGGGTCCATGCCATTATGTGGGTTACTATGTCAAGAACATAAGCCCCATAGACAAATGTTATATCCCAAACAGTCATGAGAATTGAACTTTTGGCAAAGGTCTTTAAAACACCGCCTCCAAAAGTAAAATTCTCTTGACTTTTAGGGCTTTTTTTAGAAAACAACCTTGAAACGTATATTTATGGCGGTCTTTCTAAAATTCTCTCTAAACATCATGAGAATTTAACAATTGGAGGCAACTTTTTACAAACCGCCACCAAAAGTTCATTTCTCAAGACTTTTGGAGGGGTTTTTTTAAAAACCACCTTGAAAAATATCTTTAGGGGTGGTGTTTAAAAAAACCCTTCCAAAAGTCATGAGAATTGAACTTTTGGAGGCGGTTTGAAAACACCCGCCCCCAAAATTCTAATTCTCGTGACTTTTTTTTTCAGGGGGGGGGGGGGATGTGTGGTGGGTTTACAAACTGCTTTCAAAATCACCTTTAGGGGTGGTCTTTCTAAAACCCTGGGAGTTGGAATTTTAGGGATGTTTTTTCAAAAAATGCCCAAAAGTTCCAATTCTCAAGACCTTTGGGAGGGGGTTCAAGAACCGCCCCAAATACCTAAAAAAAAATTGAGGGGTTTTTACCAAAACCATACAAAGCCAAAACCACCCCCAAAAGGTTTATTTATTGTAGTGGAACTTGCTAATCACTATCCTCGGGGAAGATACCTTCGCATTTATCATCTAGAGAAAAAAAAATTATCATTAGAGAAATTGCTTCCTATTCATGGATTGGTGGTGATTTGTTTCATACAGGGCCATATCTCATCATCAAGAGGTGTTTCTGTGAATATGAAACATTTGGTATTCTAAATACCTTCCATGATAAACCATGCGGTGAACATTTTCCATATTGAATAAAATCATATAACGTACTACATGCATGTTATTACTGGCCTACCCTTCTCAGGGATGCAAAACAATTTATCAAAGGTTGTGACAGTTTTCAAGGAATGGGGAAACGACTGCAATCCATTGAAATGCCATTACATCTACAAGTGATGGTTTGAACCATTTGAAAAATGGGCCTTATATTTTGTAGGTTCCATCACTCCAATGTCAAAACCAAAGAAATACATTCTTGTTTGTACTGACTATGTGACTAAACAAGTACAATCCAAAGCTTTATGTGACTAAACAGGTACAATCCAAAGCTTTGTTTCGAGCTAATGAACAATTAGTCATAGAATTTTTGTATGAATAAAGTTTTACCAAGTTTGGAGTGCCAAGGGAGATTCTCACAGACCAAGAGAGCCAGTTTACTTCAAAACTCATTAAGTCCATTTGTGAGCAGTACCAGATTCGACATAGAACTTTGACTTGATACCATCCGTATGAAAATGATCAGGTTGACTCCACCAATAAGGTTCTTGAAGCTATAACAAAGACAATATAGTCACACCACAGGGATTGGGTGGACTGGATTCCATAGGCATTGTTGGCTTACAGGGCCTCTTGGAGGAATACTACAAGATTCACCCCATATGAATTGGTATATGGAAAAAAGGTCCTACTCCCTATAGAGTACTGTTACGGAGAGAAATTCCTATGGCTTGGGGTACCACAACAGACAGCTTGACTCCAGAAATCAATCCTTTCCAATATGAAATAGAAAATATCTAACACTAAAGGATCAGACCTCGTACCTTATTCCGGACGGTTGAAGTAGATCCCCGTTGAGCTTTCCAACTTCAGCTTGACTTGATTAATCACTTTCCTCAACAACAAGTAAACAAGACAAGCATACTATATATATTGGTGTTAGATCTATTCTAGCATATATAATCAACAATGTTTAAGAATTTGAAATCATCCATGTATAAAATATTCATTCAAACATACATTATTGGACAGGAAAAGATATTTCTATTAATATAAAATTAGAGATTACAATGGATACAACCTCTGTCGGCACGTCTGCTAATTGGAGAAACTGAATCCCCCACTTGGGCCTCCACCACCTCAATCCTCCATCTCTCGATAGCAAGCTCACAAGCAAAAGGCAAGCTTGGGAAGAACACAAAAGTGCTCCAAGGGACAAATGGATGCAGACTCAAGCACAAGTTCCGGTAACAATGGACTATAGTTTCTTTGCTCTCAATTCTCTTATGCCTTCAATGTATCCAAAGAGTTCCTTATATAGCTTTTCAAAGGGGTAATGAAAGGTCAAATCTAAGTGATCTTAAGGCATATGGAAGGCCAGGAGTCAAGTGAGTCAGATCCATGTCAAGGAAAACTCCAAAAGGATTTGGATTTTGCACACATCCCGATGTACGCGGTTTTAGGGGTCAAACCCCCGTATATACGCGATTAGGGGTTGAAAAGTCGCGTGTATCAATTTTCACATGTTTATAGATATGGTCAAGGAAACATCAAAGGACAAAAAATGGTCCAAGGGGTCTAAGGAGTCTGCAGAGGGACAGGGGAAGGCCATACAAGTGTGATTCACCTGGAGTGGTAAAATCAGCTATAACAAATGCCCCCTAATGTGTGAGGTCAGAGGGGTCATACAATGGCTGAAATATATCATAAGTCCATCCCAAAAGTGGAGTGATGAAGGATCCCAAATGGAAGACCAGCCACCCAATCAGCATAGTACAATGATACAACTCTGCAGATAACTGCAAATACATATAGCAGTCCTGGATACATAAGAGTACAATGGCCATGAATAGGCATGATACAAAATATCACATAAGTGGTCATCGCCACGTACAATATACATAGACCAGAATCTCCATGATGAAGATATACAAAGGATCATGATCTCCATAATGGCTGAAGATATACAATGGATCAAGATCTCCATAATAGCTGGAAATGTCTGACATATATTGGAATCAAGTCATGAGAGCTGAAATCTCATGAACACTGACACGATCAAGGAGGTAGCATATAAGAGAATGCCACCAATCTGGAAGGTCTTATACACGAACCGCTACAAGTACATGTCCTACTATGTGAATAGAGGTGTTGAGGTCGAACATAGTAGTCCATCGTCTGATTACCAGTCATTGATGTATGCCATTAACAGACGCGAGATCACCCACCGATAATGAAAATGGGAATCAAGGTGCTAGAGTGCAAACTAACAAGTGTGAATAAATGTGTTGAGGTCAAACACTTGAGAGGATCCATCGATCAGGGGACATTGATGTATTCCCAAAAACTGTCGATGGCGAGAGAACCTGCCACTGATGACTGCAAGTCTCAAGGCACTGAAAAATGGCTCGAGATTCCAATCCCAAAATAAATGATCTGGAGTCGATGGGATGAAATCCGATGGAAGGAGGGCATTAAGGCATCCCCCATCATCCAACAAGAGGTACTCAGCAAAGCTGTATAATGTGGAAGGACTCAATCATAAGGTGCACGAACCAGTAATTTTACCGGGAATGGCCGACATGCAAAGTCAAGATAACTGAGGAATGGCCGACTCATGTTTCAAACTTCCTTCGAACAAGAGCACAAAGTTGAATGGTTACTTAAATCGAGATGTGTGCAAAATCCAAATCCTTTTGGAGTTTTCCTTGACATGGATCCGACTCACTTGACTCCTGGCCTTCCATATGCCTTGAGATCGCTCGGATTCGACCTTTGATTACCCCTTTGAAAAGCTATATAAGGAACTCTTTGGATACATTGAAGACATAAGAGAATTGAGAGCAAAGAAACTATAGTCCATTGTTTCCAGAACTTGTGCTTGAGTCTGCATCCATTTGTCCCTTGGAGCACTTTTGTGTTCTTCCTAAGCTTGCCTTTTGCTTGTGAGCTTGCTATCGAGAGATGGAGGATTGAGGTGGTGGAGGCCCAAGTGGGGGATTTAGTTTCTCTGATTCGTAGACGTGCCGACAGAGGTTGTATCCATTGTAATCTCTGATATTATATTAATAGAAATATCTTTTCCTATCCAATAATGTATGTTTGAATGAATATTTTATCCATGGATGATTTCAAATGCTTATACATTGTTGATTATATATGCTAGAATAGATATAACACCAATATATATATAGTATGCTTGTCTTGTTTACTTGTTGTTGAGAAAAGTGATTAATCAAGTCAAGCTGAAGTTGGAAAGCTCGACGGGGATCTACTTCAATCATCCGGAATAAGGTACAAGGTCTGATCCTTTAGTGTTAGATATTTTCTATTGCATATTGGAAAGGATTGATTTCTGGAGTCAAGCTATCTATTGTGGTACCCCAAGCCATAGGAATTTCTCTCCGTAATAGAATTGGCGACTCTACTGGAGACAGGGGAAGGCCATACAAGTGTGATTCACCTGGAGTGGTAAAATCAGCTATAACAAGTACCATATTAAGACTTTTAGAACTGCAGTTGAACCAGGGATGGACTTAGCATAGGCACACAAATAAATGATATTGCAACTGAATCAGTTGGTTGAGATTAGGTAGGACGTTATTCATAAGATCACCTTGGTTCAACAGTAAAGGAAAATTTGTCATGACAATCTGATAAGAAAGAAACCATTCCAACTCAATGATTGGGAAATTCTCTTCAATTCTAAATTTAAAAATTTTAAGGGGAAATTGACCACTCATTGGATGGGGCCATAGGATATATACACCATATTTGAAAATGGATCAGTTCAAATTAAAACTATTGATGAGAATTAAACTTCTTTTCTGGTGAAAGGACACAGGCTAAAATTATACCATAAGCCAATGTCCAAGGAAAAACTCTTTTCAAGCGTGCTCCAAGAGAACGAGATAGAAATGGTAAGTAAGGAAGGTAATATTCCTACCTCTTCTCTCTCACTTCAAAATTTTTAACATCGGTTTGAATAAAACTAACAAAGTATCAAAAATCCAAAAATGGGAAAACATGAAAACATAAAGATTTTTTTACAACTAATAAACTTGAGCTTGCTCTCTTCCTTTTGGTTCTCAATACACCATGAAGAAGGATGTCCATTGAGTATAGGTTTATCTCTTTAGCTAGCCTCAATGGACTACTTATGGAAAAGGAACTATGTTGAGCTTACTAATAAACCTTCATCGTGCTCGATTATTAACCATGACAAAGATACCCCCTGGAGTTTTCTTAAGTATTTTTAGACTCCCTAAAAATGAAAATCAGTGAACATTAACTGGACTAGGCTCGAGAAAAATATAGGGGGAAGTAGATTCTTATTAGTCTTCTTGTTGATGAGGTTCCTAGTTTGAGTTACATATTTATTTTCAATAATATTTATGTTCTTTCTCATCATGGATTGATGAAGGATTCATCAAGGCCTTCCATCCAATGGTCTTGAACCATCGATGAAAGCACATCATTTTGTTTTCAAGACTATAGGTTTTGTGATTCCTTGATGTATGCCTCAATAACAAACCATCTCACCAATGGCAGTGGGGTTACATTAATGCCTCCTGGCCATTGGATCCTACAGGGAGTTTGACATTATCCAATTCATTCACACCTATCATGATGCATTAGTGTTGGAGACATTTACCACCATACACACTCATTTTGGTCAATCTGGCCTAGTTAAACAGCTATCCTAAGTTTTATTGACTTAATTGACATTAGAGGAGCACTAGATGACATCAGCTAGATCACACCCATGCATACCTTCATTCAAGGAGGCTAACTTAGCCTTCTCCTATATTCAGGGAGGCTAACTAGAGCACTCCGGGGGTGATCTGAGTGTCATTAATGCCCCATATTGCTAACTGATGGTTACAATCAGTTAAACAAAGGAGTGAAGGCGCCTTCCTTCATTAAATTGATTATTTAATGAACTGGAGTCAACAGGGGCGCCTCCAACCACTTCTGATGTTCAGTTATGCATCAGTTAACCTCATCGGGGTTCATTGGAGTCATTGATGCGCTACCACTTGTTGGTTGGCTTGCTGTGACATGTGTCTGACCTACTTTCAGTTAGACTCAGTCATTTATTGCACTCCGACTTCAGTTAGGGCTCAGTTGCGTCAATTAGGGTTTTGATCAATGGTTAATTTAAGTGTTGACTGTGGCTTACATTTAGTTAAGCTAGACTCACTCATTCAATTCGAATGACCTCCTTGGGAATTTGAATTGCTTTGTCATTCATGATTACAGCATGATCTTGTATTGTATTACTCATTCTTTGTGTGAATATACAGAGCGGCTACTCATTTTGTAGCACAATTACACCATTTTCATGCCTTATTGTTATTAATCTTTGATGAGACTTGTGTTTAGTCCCTAGATTACTGTGACAGATTAATATGGTATCAGAGCTCATGGCGGGACGAAGCTCAGATCTCACATGCACGATTTTGCTATGTGTGTGACTTTTATGATTGGGGATTTTGCTGTGTGTATTTCTCTTCGTTGTGGGTCTGACCATGTGAATTCACCTCCACGTGGGTGGTTTTTCCTTCCTCACGTAGCTGAGAAATCGATTGCCGTTGGTTTCCCCATGACTTTGGTTTGCTGTGGGTTAATTTACGATTTTGGTTGTTGTGGATTCTTATTGAGTCGTTTTGGCCATGATAGGGCCAAGAACGACTCAAGAATCGAATTTCCCAGTTAGAGCTGCGTATTACCCAAATTGTCACCTCGGTTGTTCTGTGGTGTTTGATTTTCTTCCCCAGAGCTATGAATCGCTTGTTTTGCTGTGTGTATGCATTGGTTGGTCTTTGGACTGTGTTGGAGTGGGAATGAAGGCTTGGTATGCTTGATAAACCTGGTGTGTTTGGGAGCCACATAGACAAATCTAGAGGGCTGGCTTTCTTCTCCACAACCCCTGAATAGCACTGGAAGGGAAGTAAGAGCCTGAGGGACTATGTAGCAGAGAAGGGACTGATTCCTTGTGTTGGGTGTGTGTGGGTGTCCTAGAAGTCGGGCTAGTTCTGGTGTAGGTGTCCTTAGCTCTTCAGTGAGCCCACCAGCTTAGCATTCATCTTTTCCCAGCTCCTTGATGGCCTGATAAACCCAATTGTGTTGGATTGGCTAATTTGTGTATCTTTGGCTATGTGTGAGCCTGCTTAGTTCCTTATTCCTTGGGGAATGATGCCCAGCTCGGGGGTGGCAGTGTTACTGAGAGATTAAGGAGTACATTGGCCTATGGTTGGGTGGAACATTCCAGCGACGTAGCTAGTTGCGCGACAAGTTATTCACAAGATAAGTATTCTTGTGTTCAATCTCTACAATCATATTTGATGTTTAATAAATTATGATGAACATGATGAATACCTGAATGTATGTTTTGCTTCCACTGTATGCTGAATAATTATGCATCTCTGCATGTTTTACTTCAAAGCATTTCAATTTTTATGTATGTACATGTTCATGGGGCTAGTTACCCGGATAATTGATGGTATGGCAGCATCCTCTTCATCGATCAGAGGGTCGGGGACGTTACAGTGTGGTATCATATCTCATGTTGCAGCATGGGCCTCAATGGGCCGTGAAGAATCAGTGACAGAGGCAAGTTACCCTTTGCCCAACAAGGGGAAAAATGAGAAATCAGAGAAAATGACAAAAAAAGTTTAAAAAAAATTCAAAGTATGAAAATTATCAGATGGCTTAGGCTGAATTCCATCCGATACGTCGGATGACTTAGCCGAAAGCTCATCTGATACACTAGATAACCTAGGCGAAAATCCACCGGACAAGGAACAGGCGGAAAGAAAATTTCAAAAATTTGTCCAAGTTTGAAATTTGTCAGTGGTCTTAGCTAAGAGGAGCCGACAGTCTCAGCTGGGTTGAGCCAAGACACAGCCGACAAGGAAATCGAAGAGAAAAACCTGAAAATTTTTCAAAAATTTTCAAAGTGTCAAAATCGTTGAAAAGTGTTCGTTGAAGTAGAGCCGAAGCTCTCAGCTGGGAGGAGCCGAAGGTCTCAGCTAGGCGGAGTCGAGGTGTCGATCAGGCGGATCCTGAAGGAAGCCAAAGTGTCAAAAAAGGATAGATGATCGAGCAGCCGATGCAGCGGCGGAAGAAAGAGGAAGATAAGAAGAAAATTTTGGAAATTTTTCTAAGTACAGGAAACGTAGGAAGAAAATAGATATTGGTCAGCCAATGTGCATCGGAAGGCAGAGGAAGAATGATCTGATGTGCATCGAAAGACAGATGAACATCGATCCTCCAAGGTATCGAAATCGTTGTCAACTAGTGATCCGATACATAGGATGTCCAGTTGGGAAGGGATCCGATATGGCAAAAAAAATATGAGTTTTTCAGTGGGATTTTCAGCAGTTTTTCAATGGATTTACAGGGCCGAAAAGGAGAAAAATGGCAGCGATCTTATGTGCCAGATTGCATGAAAATAAAATATTTACAAACAAACAAACAAAAAATGAGGGCGCTGCCCTCGACCCGCAAGGGGGCAAGCCCCCTTGACCTCCGTCATCCCCCTAAGACAGTCGTTCTTTGAGGAAGAAAATTTTGTGTTTTGGGGAAAAGTTGTCATTTTATGATTTTTTCAAGAGAAGCTAAGTAATTCTGATTTGTATAAATGATATGCAGCTAACAGTTGTGTTACTAACACATTTTGCAGAATCATAGTCACCTTCAAGGGCAGTATTCCAGAAAGTGCGGTTTGGTAAAGTAAGTTGTGGTTCAGCCATGAGAACCCATGATGGATATGATGCTTGGGATTCCTACGAGCGTGCCTGAGATGCCATGGGAGAAAATGTACGAGTTGGAAATGATGACATAGAGTTTAATGGAAGGAGATTCCAAGAGACACCACCAGATATTGCAGCCACCATGAGAAGCTTGATTAAAGCCCAGGAAGAGCAGCATCAGTTGAATGTTGCTATGTTGCAGAGTTTGGCAGACTTGCAAAGAAAGATAGACTCTGGATATGGTACAGTAAAACCACAAGGCAGTAATAGCAGTACTAGGAGAAGAAGAAGGACTTCTAATGGATCATCTGACTCCGAAGAATCCAGTGGGGATTCAAGCTCTTCTTCTCACAAGGGAAAGAGAAAGAGGCACCATAGGGATCGCCCTCAGGATGAATTTAAGATGGCTAAACCTCATACATTTGACGGTGAGGTAAAGACTGGACAAGAGGTTGAAGCTTGGCTTCTTGGGATAAAGAAGTACTTCCAAGTTTAGGATTATTCGGGAAACATGAAGGAAAGAGTTTCCATATTCAATCTGAATGGAAGGGCATCCATTTGGTGGGAACACTTCAAGCAAGTAAATAGGATCAGTGAAAGGAGACTTAAGTGGAAACAGTTCAAGAAGTATTTCAAGCAGAAATACCTCTCTAAGGGGTATTATGATGATAAGATTAAGGAGTTCCATGAGCTGAGATTGGGACAACAGACTGTTCAGGTACACAGGGTACTCCTAAAAGACCGAACACCTTGAGCAACTGCTTCACACAAATAGATCACAGATCAACACACCGATGTTTGTCACATGGTTAAAACCCTCGAGAGGGAAACAGTCCATGGCCTCAGCCAAATAGCTACTTGGAGAAATTTATTATGCAAAAGAAAGAAAGTTACATGAGCTTCTCATAATTGATCAACTAGCCAAGGACCACCCATGCTCTTTAAATAGAGATCATGGACCAATCAGGAGTTAAGCCATGGATCAATGGTAGGTATGATCTAAGAGAAGTTGAACCGTCGGATCACTATATGTCTAGAGCATATCGTGACCATTGGATTAGAATATTTACAAATGCATACTAAAGAAACACACTTTACCTAACGGATATATTACACAAGTTGATCTTAACTAACTCCTAAGTGTCTAAATATCCTAACATCCACCCTTAAGAACAACTTGGGATATGATTGAAGGATTTACAAAAGTGACACTATTAGGAGAAAGAAGGAGGCATTAGAGCCTATCCCCCCTTAAGGACACATCCCTGAACTCCTAACATAGACCAAAGTTTAGAAAACTTCGCTTCTGTAAGAGACTTGGTGAAGATGTCTGCAACTTGATCATCTGTAGGGAAATAGAGCACTTCAATAACATGATCATGAATAAGATTTCTGATGAAGTGCATGTGTAGCTCAATGTGTTTGCTACGCTGATGTAGAACTGGATCTTTGGCAAGCTTGATGGCACTTTGATTGTCGCACCAAAGTGGAGTAGGTTGTTGCTGCTCAAATCCAAACTCTGAAAGGATCTATCGAAGCCATAAAGTTTCCTGACTGGCATTAACTACATCTCGATATTGTGCTTCTGCTGAAGAAAGAGCAAGATCTTGTTGTTTCTTACAAGCCCAAGTGACAGGTCTAGATCCCAGATTGAAAACACAACCTGCAGTAGACTTTTGATCATCGGGATCGCCGGCCCAATCTGAATCAGTGAAACCAACCAACAAAGGTTTCCCCCCTATATGGTAATGAATCCCAAACTGAATTGTACCTCGAACATATAGAAGTATTCTTTTTGCTGCTTTCCAGTGACTTTCATGAGGAGTTTTCATATAACGGGAAACACAACCAACGGCAAAGGAAAGGTCAGGATGGGAATGAGTCAAGTATAAAAAACTACCAACAAGCTAACGATACAAGGTGGCATCTACTTTAGGGGAAGTATAAGTGGCAAAAAGTTTGACTCCAAACTGGAAGGGAGAAGGGGCTGGTTTACAATATTCTATGTGGAAGCGCCGAAGAAGGTCACAACCATACTTAGACTGGGAAAGAAAGATTCCTTCTTTGGTTTGCAAGACTTGGAGACCAAGAAAATAATGCAAATGTCCTAAGTCTGACATTTCAAAATTTTGCTTAAGACTGGATTTCACATGGGTTATAAGTTTAGGGTCATTACCAGTAAGGATAAGATCATCAACATAAAGAACAAGTATGATGAGATGGTTTCCTACTTTCTTGGTATAGACATTGGGGTCAGAATGGCATCTAGAAAAACCAGTGTTAAGGAGAAAGCTATCCATTTTGGCATACCAAGCTCTAGGAGCTTGCTTAAGGCCATATAAGGATTTCTTAAGGAGACAGACAAGGCTAGAGTTATCCTGAACATATCCAGGAGGTTGTTCCATGCAAATTTCCTCCTGTAAATTACCATGTAAAAAGGCAGACTTGACATCCATTTGATGGACTTCCTAGTTAAGTAAAGTTGTAAGGGAAAGAACAAGGCGGATGGAATTCATTTTTGCGACAGGAGCAAAGGTTTCATTGTAGTCAATCCCTTGAACTTGGAAAAAACCTTTGGCAACTAACATTGCCTTAAGTCTTTCAACACTTCCATTTGATGCATACTTAGTTCTGTAGACTCATTTACATCTGACAAGTTTTCTTCCTTTTGGAAGAGGAACAAGATCCCAAGTATCATTCGCCATTAAGGAACGATATTCTTCATCCATAGCTGCATCCCAATCTGGATTTCGTGAAGCTTCTGCAAAAGTTTCTAATGATTATATCACAAGAATGTGGCTGAAGAAGTGTATAACCTTTTACATCTTCTGAATATCCAACAAATATGCACTTTTCACTTTTAGGCTGCAATGCTTTCTGTTTTTCATCCGGAATGTGAGCCCATGCTTCACAACCAAACACAAGAAAGTGACCTACATCTGGTTTAATTTTATGCCATGCTTCTTCCGGTGTTATACCCTGTAAAACTTTAGTGGGTGTGCGATTAACTATGTAATTTGCACAATTTATGGCATAAGCCCAATATTGAACACTTAGTCCCTTAGATTGGATCATACAATTAGCCATTTCTTTTAAAGTGCAGTTCTTCCGTTCAGCTACACCATTTTTTATGGTGTATATGGAACAGTGTGTTATTGTTGGATTCCTTGTTCAATGCAGAAAGTAGTGAACTTGTTGTTAACATATTCTCCTCTATTGTCAGATTTTAACTTAATAATTTGATGACCAGATTGTTTTTCAACAAGGGCCTTGTAGGCCAAGAACATGTTAAATACTTTGCTCTTAAGCTTTAGGAAGTAAACCCAAGTGCGTCTGGAGTAGTTATCAATGAAAGTTAAGAAATATTTGAAAGCAGAAAAGGATGCAGATGGAAGAGGGCCACACAAGTCACTATGCACAAGCTCCAAGGGAACTGAGGTATGCCAAGAGGCACGTTTGTCAAAACTGTCTCGATGATGTTTTTCGAATACACAACCGGAACAAACACCATCCTTGCAAGATACCATCAGAAGACCAGTCACCATATTGTCTTTACATAGTTGTTGCAATGAGCGATAATTTAAGTGACCAAATCGCTCATGCTAAAGTTTGCTCAAGTTATCACTATGAGCAACAAAAACTGAAGGAAAAGGTCATGACCCAAAGTTGTTAAATTTGTACAACCTGGTAATATTTGTTGAAATATTGTAACTTTGAAGAATATTCTATATGTATATTTTTGTGGTCCCCGATGGTCCTACCGGGAGAACCACTTGTATTACATTGTACCCCGATGCTCCTAATCGGAAGAACTAATAAGAGTCATGAGGTAGTCCCCTCTAATTGTAAAGGTGGGTCATCAGCACCCCAGTGTGGTTACTTGAGCCTACATGTGTAACTCGAGCCTACATGATTTAACTCGAGCCTACATGTCGAATGAGTTAACTTAAGTGAACGAATGAATATAAATAGAGGTGTAGCGCTCCTCATTTGGAGCACACACTCTCACTTGAGTAGCGCACTTCTGGAGGAGAGAAGTAGCTGGAGAAGGAGGAGGATCAGGTTTTTGATCTCCTTGTTGGTTTTACCTTTTTACCTTTTTGGGGCATCTATATTGAGGAAGCTTTTGCTGGGTTTTTCCATTTAGGGTTTTCCCAGGATAAATTTGTGTTGTTCTTGTGATACTGTTTCTTTCAGTGATCCTATTTATATGCTTTTGTTATGGAAATGAAATGAAACACTGATGTTTTAGCTAAGCATATAAAAATTTAACATGGTATCAGAGCTAACCTGAATGGGACAGCTTTCACAAGCTATAAAAGCTAGGGCTTCTTACTTTTTGGTTCTCTCTCCACAATCGATCAGCAAAAGAAGGCTAGGTTGACTCTCCATTGAAGGGTGCATCTTTCTGTCGAAGCGGAATTCGATTCCAAGCATTTTTAGTTTTCGATGCGGGAAATTAGGGCTTCTTACTGAAGAGGAACTTTTGAGTGAGCCTGGCATAGGATTTCTATCCTCATCAAAATCTAAGTTTAGAGACCTGGATCAATATTTTTGGTTGGGTGAAACTCTGGGAAAGTCAAACCCTAGTTTGACCTTGAGCTAGAAAAACCCTAAATACTAAAACTACTACATTTTGGTACATTCGCTATATACCACGATTGGAAAAGGATCAAGAGTGGAAAATTGCAGAGGCTGAAGATAAAATCCTTATGTACACTGTATCCAAAATTCAGCCTCAGATTCATTATATTCTGGGAGATATGATCCGTCAAAGTTAGGGTTCCAGCCTCCTCTAGAATTCATCCCTAAACAGGACACCTGGGAAAAATTGTTATAGCGTGGGCTAAAGAGGTCCAAATTAAATTACTAAAGATGTTCTAGAAATAGCATGAACTAAACTTTATGTGGTCCTAATTTCAGAACCAGAAGATGAAACAGTGACACGTGGCAGGATGTACAACTTTGTTGTTCTGAACAGTCCTATAACAGGTCACCTTGGGAAAAGGATCATAAATCCCAATTGGTGAAACCAATTCTAATGAAACCTATGGTGTTGGATCAAGGACATGCGAGGTTACCTCAATGAGAAATTTTAGACACAGAGGAGCTGTAATTTCAGAGATATAACAGAATAAGTGACAGACATTTCTGCAGAAGAAATTGGAAAACTAGGGCTTCCTATTCCGAGAGCTTTCCTCCACTATTTTCAGAAAAGGAGTACATTGGACAGCTCCATTTGAAGATATCTATCCTTCTATCCAATCAGATCTAAAATATTCCAAGTTTTGAAAATTAGGGTTTCTCTGACAAACCCTAGATCAGCTAGCTCTGGAAGCAAGACGGACACCTCAAATCGGTAAGATCTAATCTTTTGCTATTTGCATTTGAGGTTCTCATTTCAAAGTGATCTATCACATCAGCTTGATGATAAGCTTGGTAAAGTTGACAACTTCCAACCATGCAAGTATTTGATCTCTCTGAAGAAAATGAATTGGACACCTACATGAGTAGAGAGGTTCCAATTCCATACGGAGATGAGCCTCAAAGCCTTACACAAGAAGAACTTGATCAAGGCCAAAAAGATCATTGTTGATTCAATCACGGATCAACTTGTACCACAAGTGTCTTCCCTAAAGACACCAAAGATGTTTGATTCCTTTATCAAGCTATTTGAAGATAAGAACTTAAATCAGAAGATGGCTTTGAGAAAACAGTTGAAAAATGTGAAGATCTAGAATGCAGAACAACTTGAAGTGGTAGAAGAAGAAGTGAAGAATGCAGAAGTGGTGATAGACACCTTGAATGGCCTCCCATGATCATGGGATTCATTCATGCAAAGAATGTATTCCAGAAGGAAGTAATTGCTTTCAGCTCGACTCATAAGAAGAGAAGAAGAAGATGGGAGCAATTGAAGATCAAGCTCTCAC